>JAVJIF010013208.1:20000-127150 GCA_038442645.1 Agave tequilana
CCAAACGCAGACCTTGTATTCCAATATCAGATGCGAAGTCGCCAGACGCGGACCCCGCGTCCTTTGTCAGGCACGGACCTCAGTCAGCTCCGTGTTTCAACTCAAACGCAAGTCTGAGCAGCTCCGCGTTCTAACACAGACGCAAGCTTGTGAGCTCCGCGTCTCAACATCAGAGTAAAGTTCGCGTCCAGCGCGAGACCCGCATTTCTGCTATAACTGATAGCCACAAACTTAGTCAGTTACACCTCATTTTCTCTCCACATAATGGGAAATTATGGAGAGATTTAAGGAGTTGGTTACACCCCTGCCATTATGGAGAGATTTAAGGGGTTGGTTACACTCCAGTTCCTCTATAAATAGCTATGAATAGTTAGAGAAGGGGAAGAGGCTCAGGGGGAGGGGACCTCTTCTAAAAGGGTTGAGGATGAGAGTCCTGATGGAGGATCCAAGAAGCCATCGGCAGAGGAGGAGAGCTACCTCGGCAGAGTTCGACCTCGAAGCTCTTGTAGCCTGGGAAGAGTTCAATTCTTTTTATTAACTTGCTGAGTTCAAGTTCTTTAAATCTCTTTAAGATTCCATTACTGATAGTTTCCGACACTTCAATTCTAATTTCCGACACTTCAAGTGATGCTATTTGTACTATTTTTTTATGTTATATTATATTACTATTTTATGAATTGTGGGTCATATCTTCATAAATTTATTGTCCCTACTCTCATTAATTTTTATTATGATGAGAGTAGGGACTATAAATTTATAAAGATATGACCCACAATTCATAGAGTAGTAGTATAGTATAAAAAGAGTAGTACAAATAGCATTACTCTTCAGTTTTTGTCAGATAATTACTTTTGTAATAAGTTACTACTAGATATTGTGTTAAAACAGGATAGAAAAAAGAAGTAATTAGTTTGCAAGTAGTTGTTTGAATGCCCAGAGGTGGGTGGAAATAAAGAAGTTGGAAGTAGGAATTTTTTTACCTTTTGAAAATGAAAATTTGTGTTTCTTTTTCAGTGTTTGGATGATAGTTCGGAAGTGTAATTGAAAAGTGTATTGTCTTTTTCGGTGTTTGAATGGTAATGTGAAAGTGAAAGTGGAAAAGTTGATTGACCGTAAATTAATATTAAAATAAATATTAATTACGAAAATAAAATTGAGCTGTAATTAGACTGCAAGTGAGATTTACATGAGCACAAAATTAACTATTTTGAGTTACAACTTATTATCAATGAGATTTACATGACCACAAAATTAACTGTAGTATCTTAAAAATGAGGAAATAACTGTGTAAAAGAGAAAAGAGAAAAAAAAATGATTTTTTTATTTTCTTCTTTGATATTTGAACAACAAAATGAGAAATGAGGTCTCTCACTTTCTCACTTCCTCGCTTTCACCTCTAACCAAACAGCCAAGTGAAGTCATCGATGTATATGAAATATACATGTGAAACCGAAGGCTGACCGTTGGTGTTGCCTTTCATGCAAACCTTGGCAAGGACTTTGTTGCCTCCCATGTGTATCCACGCTCCAAGCACAATTTTAAAAGGGACTTTCAAAAGCTGTCTGCAGATCTAGCCACGTGGCAGCATCAGAGATGTCGACCGTTGGAAACACAGTCCCTCATTTCTGAAGATTTCCCCCTTTTTCTCTGCGCCCGAAAATTTCACTCATCACTCATCAATCAAAGAACACCAACGCGCCCCCCCCCCCCCCCCCCCCCCCCGCCCGCGCCGTCTCTCTCTCTCTCTCTCTCTCTCTCTCTCTCTCTCTCTCATGGCGATCGCCACCGAGACCCACCAGCAAGAAGAGAAGGTAGTACTGTGAAAATTCTAGGGTTTCTGATTTTGATTTCCAGTTTGAATTCTCTAGAGTTTCTATTCTTCTGCTTTCCCCCTTTCGTTGTGATTGTAATTTGGTGAGGATTTAGGGTTTTTCTTGACCAGTTTATATCTGGCATGAAAAAAGTTGGTTCGATGATGAATATTTTCACTCTTGTTGCAATTCAAATATAAACTGGGAAATTCTAGGGTTTTTCATGGTGAGTTTGGTTTCTTTGATGGAGGCTTTATTGGATTGTTAGAGTTCGAAAAATTTGAGAAAAGGTAAGGTTTTTTGGGGAGGTTACATGAAGAAACCTAAATTTTTTGCTTAAATTTCTAGTGGCTGAGTGTGAATGGGTGTTAATTTGCTCCATTAGAAGCTGACATCCGATTATTTTCAAGAAATTCCTTGTCCCAAAGGGGTTTCTCTTTTCTTTCTTTGAACTTAACACGGCTATATGTATGAGAAATTATAACTAGTTGGCTAAATTTTCTTCAATTATTTAATTTAACAAGATGCTAATTTTTTTCTCAGAAAATAAGGTGCTAGTTTGTTTCATCGATGCTTTTTAGATACAATTCTCATGAAAATTAGGGTCTCTCCTCTCTCAGTTGATTCCTGTCGCTTAATAATTTAGAAAAACCAGTGTTTACTTTTGATAAGCTACATTGTCCACAGACATGGTAAATAGGGTTTTTGTGTTTTATTTCCCGTAAATAACAATATTAAATTAGATTGTTAATCTGGGGATTCTGCAAATAATCCACTTTGATCTGGAACTATGTATTTAGCTTTTTGGTGTTTATATCCATAATTTGTAGGCTGCATCAAAGGTTTCGGATGGAGAGAAGCGCTGGACTCTGAATGATTTTGACATTGGAAAGCCTCTTGGAAGAGGGAAATTCGGTCATGTCTATTTGGCCCGAGAAAAGAAGGTATTTATCGTCACTTAAGATATTATGCATATAAAATTGCATTTTCAATTTGTATAATTATAGTGTTTAATTTGATAGGCTTAGGAGTTTGAAGTTATTGTATGATGGTTATATTTCTGTCACATAGATCAGTCATTTGACTTGAATTCTCTGCCTATCTTGTTTAGATAGCTAATAATACTTCTGAAGAAAATTACTTAAGCTTCATCTTTTGCCCCTAAAAATCACATGGTGGCATCGTAAGTTCTCTTCAAGTGCCAAATTTGACTTAAGCTTCATATGTTGGAACAGAGTAATCACATAGTGGCATTGAAAGTTCTATTTAAGAGCCAACTAAAGCAGTCTCAAGTTGAGCACCAGCTACGCCGTGAGGTAGAAATACAGTCTCACCTCCGACACCCAAATATACTGCGCTTGTATGGATACTTTTATGATCAGGTTGAAATTCCTGTCTCAGTTTTCTCGAACATTTGTTAATCTTTCATGCAAGTTCATTAGTAGCCTTATCATCCTGTACCTTTTTACTGCAGACCCGGGTTTACCTGATTTTAGAATATGCAGCAAAAGGCGAGCTTTACAAAGAATTGCAGAAGTGCAAATATTTCAGTGAAAGACGGGCTGCTACTGTGAGTAATATGCTCTATTTGGATTCTATACAGACTCATGCTTTTTATTCCTAACAACCTCTAGGATATGGATGGGCCTTTTATGCATTTTTGGAGAGTTCCTGGATCTATTGTTCCTGGTATTTGGCATGTTCTAACAACTGTTGTGTTATTTTGTATTGTGATTGTTCAGTATATTTCATCATTAGCACGGGCCCTCATCTACTTACATGGAAAGCATGTCATTCATAGAGATATCAAGCCAGAGAATCTTCTGATAGGCGTTCAGGTACCCATGATTTCTTGTCATTTGATCTCAAATTCATTCCTCACATGGTCACATGCTTACAAGTTGCTATTCTGTTAATAAGGGTGAGCTGAAGATCGCTGATTTTGGGTGGTCAGTGCACACATTCAATCGAAGGCAAACCATGTGCGGCACCCTTGATTACCTTCCACCTGAAATGGGTACTGAGGATCCACCCTTTTCACTGCCGCCTTATCTGATTTTGCTCATAAAATTTATACTTTTGTAGTACTAATTGTTTTCATCCGTGTCTGTTTTTCAGTTGAGAGTGTGGAACATGATGCTACTGTAGACATTTGGAGCTTAGGTGTCTTGTGCTATGAGTTCCTTTATGGCATGCCGCCATTTGAGGCAAAGGAGCACTCTGATACATACAGAAGGTAAGAAGAAATGTTTGCATCTCTATTCCTTTTCCTAATGGCAAAATGATACCTGTTTAAATTGATTAGCCTGTTTCTCTGATCATATTGAGGTTCATAATGGCAAATCTTGAGGTTCATACACGTACTAATGTCGGTTGGTAGTAATGTTATCATGTGATCCCCACAGAACACCATTTAGACCAAAGATTTGAATTGCTCTATGTGAAGACTATCCACAAACAGCCAAGACATTACCCACGAATCACCTACAAACAGTAACCAAGATATGGCCTTTCAAAGTAACCAAGATATGGAATCCAACTTAGGAGCATGTGGATCTCCATTGACGACCTAAAACCCATCTTCCACCTCTTCTATTTATTTTAGTTATTATAGCCCCAGGATGGTGGATCTTATTCAATTAAGTTAAACTGATGGAAGTGATTAATGGAAATACTTGGTGATTCCAAGTCAAATCTAAAGACTCAAATATTTCATGGGGAGTAAGAATGAAGAGATGTGTATATGCCAACAAGCTCTCTGTCTTGCCCAGTGCCCTTTCATCATAGGAAACGTATCACCAAAGTTATCAAATGATAAGATCATGGGATCCACTTCGGTTCCCTTCTGCATCATAAATAAAACCTTGGGCTTTCCTAATTCAACAAAAACGTTTTCTAGATTACTTGTCTTTTCTTCTGTGCAAACTTGCATTGAGCACCCATCCTATCAAATTTATCATTTGTCTCTTTAACCTATTTTCTTATTTCTGGATCCTGTTATCAGTGTGTGAAAACTGACCTCTTCAATCGTTCACTAGATTGTGTTCTTCTGTTTTCCGTTGTGTAACTCTCTTCCATGATCCATGCAGGATAATCAAAGTCGATCTCAAGTTCCCCCCAAAACCAGTTGTTTCTTCGGCAGCAAAAGACCTCATTAGTCAGGTGGGTTACCCATTTCTCTCTGTGTTCACATACTAATCAGAAGCAGGAGGACAACAATTTGATGAACTTTTCTTGTTCAGATGCTTGTCAGGGACACCTCACAACGTCTTCCACTGCACAAGCTGCTCGAGCATCCCTGGATAGTTCAAAATGCTGATCCCTCTGGCATCTACAGAAGCTGATCTCTGATATTATGGATGGCAACGACCTTTTTGTTGTTCATTAGTCATGTATCTAGTCGGGTCTAGGCCAAATATTCATTTAGTTATCAGGGATTCAGTCTTGGGTTAAAAGAAGGCACCCACCTTGAAAGCGGGAATCATCAGTTTTGCTGAGGCAAATGAAGTCTTTGTGCTCTTAAAAGAAGACAACTGTGTGCAGTATATTTGTGTCAAATTCAGATAACAGAAAAATTGATTCCAACATGTCTTCCATGCTCATTCATAGTGACCTTATTAATATTATTAGGTGACACAATACTCATACTATTCTGTACATAATCAAAAAGACTATTATTATGGTTTGCCACATACTATTCTGTACTAATATAGCTCGAAAGAACGAGATAACATACAAAATCCTATATACTCAGCAAAAAGACCCAGAATATCGACAAATGGGGAAAAGGAAAAAAATCCACACCAATCTCATGCAATATGTAATTACCGTGTTACTGCTCTCAACATATACTTATGATGATTACATTCGTGCGAACTAGAAACCACTAGTACAGATTGGTTTCTCATCACTGAAGATGTCAAGCTACATCGTCTAAACAGAGCTTCCAGAGACCACCGCCTCAGGTTGTTCATTGCTTTCCACATGTTCATTACATGATGATGATCATCAAGTGTGAACTTTCCACTTCCTGATCTCCACGTTTGTAGTAGATTCTCTGCCCTCTTGTGGCTTCCTCAATGTCTTCAGGGCTCAGGAAGCTTGGCGGTCAGTTGAAGAAAGCAGGCCTTGCCAACATCCAGTCAGTTATGACAACCTTGTTTCGCGTTTCTGTCGCTCTCTGCAGAGCATATAAAGATCAAAAAATCAGTCAAGCAAACCCGGGCACCCATAGTGATCAGAAGCAATCATGTAGTATCGATATCCAGCAAGAAATAAGATTTCTGTAAAAGATAAGAAATATACATCAACATTTCTATGCAAAGTGGACTTTGCTGGTGATTATGCTGCTTTTTGAGAATTTTCTGTTAGGCATCTAACATCAGGAATATCGATACCAGTTTCTTCCAAGGATTAGTTAACTTTGGCTTTTTATATACAGAGATCATAACTTTTATCTGGTCCCTCATTGAATTCAGGGTTTTTCTTTTTTTACCTTTCAGTGCATGTAAGTCTTTTATTTCGCTAATCTATGACAATAAGATAAATCATCAGAAAAGGTTAAATTTTGACCAGTCTCAGAAATTGGAGAATCCTCGCTACTTCAAATCCTAACTGGGTCAGGCCACAGTAATTCAATAACCAAATCTATTACAGTGGCTAGTTGTTTTCTACAGAAAAGTGCTGACTAACTGACAATAGCAGATAAGTGAAAGGGGGTTTTCATTGGATATATGGATATTTGTGCTCAACTGGCAAGTATTTAAACTGGACGTATGTGCTCATATGCACATCGACTTTAGATTCACCAGATGTGCATGCATGATTTCTATTATACTATTCCAAATCAACATAATCTGGTTTGGAATTGACCAGTTGTTTGCATTGGGAAGAAGAGGGAGTACATACATAAAATGGAATGTAAGTATGCCTACCAATGACAAGCCCAACAGTGAATCCAGTATATCCCGCCATCGCTCCATGGATAGCACTATGTGCCTGCAGCGTGCAGTAGACATTGTCAGATGCAATACTTGGGATTGCTCGAATCATATAAGTAGGATCTGCAAATCAAAATGTCCAAATAGGTTAGATCAATTACTCAATTTATACATGGTGAGAAATTATAAGATATATGCCTATATATTTTAGAGTTATTTGCATCTTCCCACTGCATGCAAAGTGACCCTGCTAGAATAAAATTTTTTGGTGAGGAACACCTAAATGCGGGTCACATTCTACTGGATTGTATGATAAGACCATCACTTGTTATGGATCATTTATCATGGTAAATGGGGGAAAATTTTGTTCAACTATTACAATATCCAATTTAATCAGCTCTGGAGAAACATGGATTGAGCAAGAGGGAAAAAATAATGGCAAACTATTGCAGCTGTAAGGAATAAGCAACCTCAACATGTCAATCACCTTAACATATAAATATTTAATCCCGAACATGACCATGGTACGTACCCTCTATGATCAAAAATTGTTGACTAATTCTTTTATGAAAGTGGATCATGAAACAGGAAGCTGAGAAACAAAAATAAGTGTCTTTTCTTGAAGTAACTTAATGTACCTTAATTCTCTGAGATAACCATAGGCCAACATCAAGAAGCAACTTATTTCCAGAGGCATCTTGGTGGTCCACGTCCAGCATACTTTCAGCAATTAACTTTTGCCCCGCACCCTCAGAAACAACGAGAACCATGTGTCCATGTTCTTTAAGCCTCTTTTCAATCTATATAAAATATATTTATATAGTGCACCTTCCAGATAAAAGGGTGTCTCAGGTATCAAACAGCAGTCTTAGGATGGTTAAAGGAAAAGAGAGAATACACGTCTCCTTCTATCTTAAAGAAAATATAGAAATTGGATAAACTTCAGAAAAAAAATTTACGATTAGAGGTTATATGAATTATTCATGCTTCCCACGTCTCTGCTTGCAAGAGTAGCACACATTGCAATGAACCTTGCATCAGAAAGCAGACTATAAGAAGTGGTCATTTGTAAATCTTACATCAGGCCTTGGATATGCCACAAGAAGGATACATATGATCAATTCATCAAGAAACTAAGGGTATCAGTTAACAATCACCTTTTGACTGACTTGGAACTATTTGCAGTCTGTGTACGACAACAAAAATCTACACCTTGCTTGGTAAAGAGTTGTCACCTAGGTTTACAATGCTCTAGGGGACACAGAAATGAAATATGGCATCTAAACAAGCATAAGCATCCTACTCATGAATCTGTTCAGCATATTTCTACATCATGTTCTTGGCAATAGGAGTGCAGGAGTAAGAGTTATGAGTTTTAAGAGAGACATTGTAGTAAGAGTACAGATTTGACTTGGTTAGTTGCTTGGTAAGTAGAATGTAGGTGGGGGAATAAGGAACATTTTTTTAATAATTATAGAGGGAACAGAGAGAAGAGAGTAACTCTTGTTAATTCAACCTATTTGGAAGAACAACCTCTCTAAATGATGGTTCTCAAAAGTAGGTCTTGTATAGTTTTGAGATAACTTGTGGGTCATGATTCCTTGCTAACTCTTGCAAGTTTTAGGCCGTTCTGCAAGAGTTAGTAAGAGTTAGCCTCCAACTCTTGCTAACTATTGTTATGAAACGGTGAAAGATGCATGTTTTTTAGTTTTTAGACTTTTATAAACCAATTACTACAACATTCTCCAAATGTTCACTTTAAATTCCATTAAAGTACTTTATTCTATATACAGTTGAGAAATCCTGGAAACAGACCAAATAGATGAAAGAAAAATAGAGAATCAACTGAAATAGAGATTTTTACATAAAATATGAGATGAGTGTCTCCATGAAAAACGGTCACATTCTGGAATAACCTAATACTAGATGAAGGTGTTGAGAGGATTTTTGTTCGCAATTGTTAGTTAATAGTTAAAATTCAATTATAAGCCACATATGGCAAAAATTATCCATCTAATTACGAGAAACTGAGAAGAATAGAATAGAATGTCTAATTAAGTTTCCAGAAAAAGTAATATAAATGTGATTGCAACTGAATCTCTCACATGTAGAATTACCTAAGCATCTGATATGCCTAGATATAGTGCAGTGAATCATCGACTGGGACTAATCATTTGATGGTTTGCCACGTAGAGAAAACAAAACAGCATGCAGTGACAGGCAATAGTGAATATATTAAGACTCAGGCAGAGAACTTACCATTGTAGCGACCATTTATCTTCACAACACCAAGACCATTTTCAACACTGGAAGCTTCCACATGGGCTGCGTTGGCCCGTGGGCCTCCTCAACAGCAGTATCAAAACCAAACAACTTGTCAACGACCTGATTTCAACAGAAGTGATGGTATCAGGAAAGTAATGGTAGTGACAATCATCGAAGGAGGAGAAAAAGAGCTAAAGCCATAAAACATGTGAACCGCATATCGGGCAGAAAAGTACGGCAATGTCAATGTGTCATTGTTTATTGTCTTAGGAATTCCAGCAACTGCAACTTTCAGTCCCCGCCTATGAATATCCTGCAAGAAGAACTCTTAATAAATTAATAAGCAAACATGTTTCTCTTTTTTAAGGATTCTAGTATTCTGGCAGGTGCTGAGGACTGATAATAAGTCCAAAATCGGGAACTTGTGAATCTAAGTCTTCAAGAAATTAATTCTAGTTTATTAGTGGAAAGAAAGATGGGAATTTGTTTGAGAAAGAGGGAAGTTGTTTTTAAATTTAATAAAGAGAATTTAATGGAAGGAAAGAAAAACCGAAACAAAAAATTCTCTTTCAATTTACTATCACACGCCAATAAAAAATTTGACATCCAAGTAAAAGTATGTTGAGAATCAGATGAGCCGTGATGGCACTGAAAAAAAAAAACCTCAAAGAATCTATAGATTTCATGGTGCTTCCACATTTGAATAATGAATATTACCTCAAAAATCAAAGCAGCCCCCTTTTGGGTTCCATCTACTCCAATTATATAAACCTAGAAGTGAAGTATAAACCGAAGATCAATATATGTACAAGACTACAAGATTTACAGTTCTTACAGAATGAAAGGAAGAGGGAAAAAAACAAGAAGAAAAGAAGAAGAATTACATACCTGATTAATCCCACAATCCTGAATGCTATCAACTATCTTTATGGTATCCATGACCTCCCCGTGACGTACCAAGGATGGTGCCACCTCGTTTGTGAATATCAATGACCCTTTTGGTTGTCAAGGTAACAGTATTACGAGCATAGAAACCCTTGTATCCATCCTACGGGTAGACCTATCCAAATAAGCCGATGAACCTACGACAAGAGTATGAAAATTGAAAAATATGATATCTAGCCTAATGCAGTTAAATATTCTCAATCTCTAGCAAGCATGTGACCGGAGGAAAGTATTTCAGTACTTCTCACGGAGCCAAATACAGAGATCCATGCTTTCAATAAATCCCATTGTAGGGACCCTTCACCAGCAACTATTGAGTACCTTGCGAGGATGGCATTATAAAATTAGCTCCTACCGACACTGATGATTCTGGACCCTCAATTTGAGTTCGCCAGAAATCACAACAAAAATGTGAACCAAAGCCAACATGCATCTATACGTTATTTGTAGAACACCAACAAAACATTTTGCAAAACAGAATTGCCACATTCTTTTCTCCTGAAGTTTGAATTGATTACTCAAACTGCAGCCGCCTCGATTTCCATAACAGCGAGGAAAATTTTTAAGGTTTTTTTAAAATTTTTTTTTAAAGTAATGGAACATTATTAAGTTAACAACATGATGGGGCGAACAAATATTCATCATACATAACACTCCTAGATTCAGCCAAAATGATATCATCTTAGATCCTACTAGTACCATCCTAGAAAACCATTCTTGTTAAAATATAAAAATATTACTTCAACTCTCACCACAACTTTAAAGTTTTGGTGTAGTGGCAGGCACTTTAATGTGGTATCAGCGCAACCTAGGTTCAAAATCTTACTAGGCGCGCATTTTAAAAGTGTATTAAAAGAATTACCGCAATGCAAGGAGCGCTTAAGGTGAAGGGACATGTTAAAATATAAAATATTACCGACAACTCTCACTACTATTTTGAAGTTTTGGTGTAGCGGCCGCGACTTTAATAGTTGTAACAAAGAGCATATAATTAGGCCATCCTGAGAAAATGAGGTGTTTAAGAACTCAAGCAGTTCAATTGTTTCATGAAGTTTATTATAAACACTATATATTCTTCCATCATTGACCCAACTGCACCGAATGTGTTCAGTTCCACTACGTATAGATACCAATTCTCTATTTATAATTGATTAGAAAAATATTTATCAACAAAAAAAGGTCCCATTACATCTTAATGACATGTGCTAACATCTTGTCGACATAACACAACTGCCAAACATATTGCCATTTACTGGTTTAAGTTGCTGAAATATAATGTGCATTACTAATTCCTTGTGATTTCTCTGCTAAATGAGCACAATATTCTCTGAGAATGTCTAAATAAGTACCACTACAGTTGCAAATAAAACCCCAAGAAGAACAAAAGAAACATGCACCGAAAGCAACAAACTAATTATTGGAACTAAAGATAAACAAGAAACAAATTATAATCAATCATATTGTTGAGAGAGATATCGTGTGTTGGTGTATTGAGTTTAGCCACACATTGCCTGTGAGACTAAAAGTACTATGTATTAACTATTTGTTGGGGCTCTGATACCACTTGTTGGGGCTCTGACACCCCTTGTTGGGCCCGGAGGAGTCAATCGCACGCCAATCATCGTAGATCAGCACCAAGTTAATCTCAAGCAATATGACACGAACCAAAATACAAAAGAGAGAAAACGAGAAAACAAACGATTTTAACGAGGTTCGACAATGTGCGTACGTCCTCGGGGAAGAAGAGAGAATATTCTTATTCAAAGAATCGAGTTATAAGGGTTACAAATTGATCCGGAGATTAGAATCTACACAAATTAGTCGTAAAATTCTCTCAAACAAACTAAACTTAAAACTCCCAACAATCAAATCAACTACCGGTCAAAAACCAATCTTCAAGTCGATACTCAGTCGATATTGCTTGGGGTGCAAAGACCCTCCTTATATAGCCAGAAGAACAACCAATAGAAGATTCAAAATACAGACACCTGAAACCAACTCAGGCTATCATAACCTGACGCGCGATCAACCAGGCTGTCTACCGCTAAGCCAATTCGACTTGTGCCTCTGTGCAGACTCCTCGGGTCGACCACCCGGTCGACCGACTACTTCTGTCTTCAATCAATCTTCTGGCCGGTCGACTACCCAGTCGACCGATGCTTCCTTCTTTTCAACTGTGCATGATTATGCACATGCGGTTGACCGTCTGATCGACCGCTCCGCTCCTCTGCTATTTTTTCAATGGGTTTGAAAACCATACTTTTAACTTCTCCCATAATTCTCCATCTCGGTGAAGATTTTTCAAATCTGAGCCGAACACAATGAATCAAACAATTTTGACTCATCCAACTGGTTGCGCCATTACAACTGCCTACATACCTATGCAACGGGATCAAGCCACACGTAATTCATCCAAACGAGCTTCACCGAGCTCAACTAACCAAATCATTTATTCCAAATCTGCAGTAACGAACCCAATTGGCTGAGTCACATGAACCTCCTTACCAATATTGTCATGGAAAACAATGGCCTTCAATCTGAGCTTGTCTAGCTCATTAAATTGAGATTCACGCTTTTTCACCTACTTTTGTAGATTCATCTTTGTTTCTTCACTGCATTCAAGTCAACATATTCAGCATCCAATACGACTATACGATCTCCACCTAACGTCCTTGGTCTTCATCCTTTTTACCTGCTGAGAGATGGTAGACTTCATCAATGAAGCCTCATCAAATGTGACATATCTGCTCAATACAATCTTCTTGTTTTCGGGATCTCATGCCTTATAACTTTTCATATTCCTCTTGACACCAACAAGTACACACTTCTTTACTCGCAGATTCAACTTATCATCTTTGATACTTAAATAGGTCGGATATTTAAATACTTCCAGCAAACTATAATCTTGAGCAGCTCACCCGACTAAATATCCAACGGAGTTTTACTTCCTATCGCAGTCGACGACAATCTATTCATGAGATGACTAGCATATTCTAAAGCTTCAGCTCAAAACAACTTGTCTAGTTGTGCATTAGACAACAAGCACCGAACCTTCTCCAGTAAGGAATGGTTCATCACCTTAGCTACCCTATATTTTCCATTTGTGAAGTGAATGTCAATACCAGTGTTTTGGCGAAATCGTAAGAATTGATCCTTTTACTCCCCAACATGATCCTTGGAGCATCTTGATCTTCATACCGGTCGTTTCTCCAACATATTCTTCCATTTTATCAATATATTTAGGACTTCAAATTTTTATCTCATAGGGTATATCCAACAGCACCTAGATAAATTATCAACAAAAGCGACCAAGTATCGATGGCCTACAAGTGATGCAATCTTGTTAGGACCTCAAATATCAATGTGAACACAATCAAGAAGACCTTCTGAGTGGTGAGTTCCAGTGCCAAATTTTACCTTCATCTTCTTGTCAAGAACGCCATGCCAACCAATTTTCAATTTGTAGGTAGATGCACATTCCAATAATCTTTACTTTGCAAATGCTTTTAAGAAATCAAATCAACTTGTCCAAGTCTCATCTCCCATAATCTCGTAGAGTCGTCTTTCAAATGTCCTGAAGCTGTCAAATTTCTAAAACTGCACTACTCTTCAAGTAGTACAAATTGTTGCGTCGAATGCCCTTCAGAACTACCAATGAGCCACTGAAAATATTGAGAATATGTTCTCCAAGAGTCCCTCTTAGGTCATGCGTCTCCAAAGCTCCAACTGAAATTAAATTCTTTTTTACTGAGCTTCATACCTCACGTCCTTAACTCTCTTATCATCTCATGAAACAACTTAATGCGAGCTATACATATCCTTTCAATCTGGCATGTGTGACTGTCGGTGAACGTCAGCAAGCCCCCATCTACTTTTTCAAAACTAACAAACTACTTCCTTTGGGACAAATGTGATAGACAGTGCTCGTATCTAAACTTCACTCAGATTTCTCTGAATAGCAAATAATAGGGGCGACAGAAAGTAGGGGTACGAAGCCCGGCCCGGCCTGGGCAACCCGGGCCACTGCCCAGCCCCGACACGCCCAAACCCGAGGCGTGCCCAAGTTGGCCTAAATGGGCCGTGGCCCGGACGGGCCTGGCCAAACCCAGGCCGGCCTACGCAACGTCTACTACTTCAGTAGCCTTAGTAGCCGTTGCCGGGTTTGAGGGGATTTGTAAATTTTTTTTTACAAACCCCCCCAAACGGCTATATTGGGCCAAAATATAGCCGTTTTGGGGGTTGTAATTTTTTTACAAATCCCCCCAATGGGTATATTGAGAAAAAAATTTGTAAAAAAATTACATTTTAACTACACATTCTTCTCCATAAATATACTCTTCATCACTTCATTTCATCACCAAAAAATTCTCTAAAAATCTCTTAAAATTCTCTCAACTTCTCAAGTGCTCAAACTCTTAAGTTTCTCAAGTGATCAAACTCTCTCAAGTTCTCTTAAGCTACTCAAATGCTCAAACTCTCTCCACCTCTTTTCAAGTCCTCAAATGATCAAGCATTCAAGCTCTCTCAATCTCTCCTTAAATTCTCAAGTGCTCAATCTCTCACAATTTATAGAAAGTTCTAGTATTTATATTTTTGACAATTTTATTTTAAAAATGGACCCACACTCTTCATCAGCAAGCACTAGCAATCATTCTTCTTCTAGGTATAATGTTTTAGATTTAAATAGTCAAGAATGGTATGATTTACATAGTCTTTATCGGACACTCCAATACTTTCGTTCACACAAACGAAAACACCATCCACAGATTTTATTTCTTCTTCTGAGCCACCTCTAATCCACCTTCTGCTTTTACTGTCGAAATTGCTTTCATGGCAGATGAAAAATCTAAGGTTTAGAAAATTTTAAAAAAAACTATTAATAGAGTTAGGAAGGCTATATGCAAGATTTGTCCTGATGTTTCTTATACTTTTTTAAAAAATAGCGGAACCGACGTAGAGCTAAACATCCCCAGAATCAACAATGACAAATACAAATTTCTACTTTGGATGACACATTAAGTACTTTTAGTTATAATTGTCAAAGAGGTAAAACTAATCTTTCTAAATATTTAATTCAGGCTGAATAACCTTTTAGTTTTACTGAAAATGAAGCATTTATAAATTTTATTAGAACTACTCATAATCCTGAATATGATCCGTTCTGTAAAGATACTATTAGAGCGAAAATGTTCAGGGTTGTTGAGGAAAGAAAACAAATTTTAATTGCATCTTTTTCTTCTATGTCACAAAGAGTTGCACTTCTGATTGCTGCGAAGTTCTTAACAGCTTTCATTACATAGTTATTACTGCATATTTTATTGATTCTAACTGGCTTTTAAATAAAAAATTTATTAGTTTTAAAAAAAAATTCCTCATAATGGTTCTAATTTTAGTCAGACTATTATAAAAGTTATTAGAGAATTTAAACTTGAATCGAAATTTTTTCTATTTTAGTTGATAATGCTAGTAATAATATTGTTGCAATTGAATTTTTAAAAATTATTTTAGACTAGTTTTGAATGAAAAACTTTTTCATATTCGTTACGTATGTCACGTTATTACTTGTGTGTATAGAATGGTTTAAAATATATAGATACTTATATTCAAAATTAAAAAAATATTATTTTATTTATTAGAAGTAGTGGCCCAAGAAGGCAAAGGTTTAAACAATATTGTTCTAGCATAGGTTTCCCACTTAAAAGTTTGCCTCAGGACATAAGGACTCATTAGAACTCAACATATAATATGTTGAGGGAAAGTTATTCCTTATTGGACTGCAATAGATATGTTTATTTTCACAGAATTGTCAGATATGTTAGTTTCTGATAATGATTGAAAAATTATTGAAGTACCTTGTGACTTTTTGAAAAAATTTGAAAGAGTGACAAAATTATTTTCTGGGGTTATTATCCCACAACTAATTTAGTTTTTTACTAGTTAACTGAAATTACTGAACTTTTTCATACATATCGACATGATTCTTTACTTGAAAATATTATTGAACTTATGAAAGAAAATTTTAATAAGTATTTTAAATATTTTTCTATTATATTTTATTTTGCTACAATTATGAATCCTCGAATTAAATTTGAAGGATATAAATATTTAGTTGAAAATTTTTATGAAAAAATGAATTATCCTAATTGTTTCTTAGCATAGAATGATATTGAGCTTTCTATAAATAATATGTATGATTTTTATGATTTTCAATTTGAAAATAAACAATCATCCAAACTTGCATCTTCATTTAGGCTTAAAAGTTCTTTATTATCTGGATTATTATATGCATCTAAAAGATTAAGAAGCTCAAACTCATTGAATGAGCTTCATTATTATTCTACTCGTGCTATAGCTCTTGAGATTAATGCAGACTCAGGATTTAAAAATTTTGATATTTTGGCATGGCGTGAATCACAGGAATTGACATATCCTGTGCTTTTCATCATGACACATAATTTACTAACCCCTCTTGCATGTACTGTAACTTCAGAATCTGCTTTTAGTACAACTGGACGAGTACTGACTAATATGAAGAACTGCCTGGTGCCAGAAACTATCGAGATGAGTATCTGCGGAAAGGATTAGCTCGATGCAAAGACAAGAAGTCAGAATAAAATAGTAGATGAAATCATTAAAGACTCCAGAAGATGAGTGAAGAAATGAAGATTTTTTGTATTTGTATAATTATATTTGTATCAATTTCTATCTATATAATACATGTGTAATTTTATCAACTTATATTGTTATATTTTAATTATTTATATTAATCTTTTATTTTTGTATCAATTTATCAAATTTATTGGATTGTTAATAAAAAATTTACATATGCTTTTACAACTTGTATCAAATTTATCCACATTTAAGTGTTTATTAGATTTTTTTGGAACTTTTAGAAATTTTTTAGATTTTTAAAAAATTTTAGATTTTTTTACATCTTTTTTTAAAATTTATAAAAAAATTCCTAACCTGGGTCGGCCCGACCCGGCCCGGCCCGGGCATGGACCGGCCCATCCCCGTTGGGTGCCTGGGTCATGCCCGGGTCAGGCCGCCCGGGAAAGGCGAACGAGCCCAGGCCAGTCCCGGCCCGGGCCGCAGCCCACCAGAAACGGGACGGGCCCGGCTTGGCCCGTTTCGCACCCCTAATAGAAAGTGAATAATTAGATGAGTCAGAATCATAAATAACCGCCATTACGATTTTAGACTCTGATTTTGACTCCTTCGTCTTGCACTTTGGATAATCAATCTTTCAGAATCCTACTTCTTTACAGTAAGCATACTGATTTTTTTCAAATCTTCACGACCACCAGTTCTGGACTTTTCAATCTCTCTTACCCTTCTAATTTTTCGTATCATCAAACTTTATCACATCGCTTTTCGATTGGTGGATGTTTACGGTCTTCACTGTGGATGCTTAACTCCAGCCATATCTCCTCCAAAAGACACCAAACACTGCGAAAACTAAACAAAAATATATCCAAACTAGATAAAAATAGAATATTTACCTCAAAGTGAAACCCTTGACGAGTTTCCAAAATGATCTATTCCACCAAATCTGATCTCACGAGCAATCTAAAAACATTGTTCTGAGATCGACATACGATCCCACGAACAGTCTCAACATTACTCCGAGATCGACACACAATCTCCCTCCGAACAGATCCCGATGCTCTTAAAATCGACACATGATCCCACGCCAAACCTGAGAAGCCCTGATACCACATGTTGGGATCTGATGCCCCTTGTTGTACCCGGAGGAGTCAATCACCCAATCATCATAGATCAGCGCACCAATACGCCAAGTTAATCTCAAAGAATATGATACGAACCAAAATACAAAAGAGAAGACGAGAAACAAACGATTTTAACGTAGTTTGCAATGTGCCTACGTCCTCAGGGTAAAAGTTAGAAGATTCTTATTCAAATAATCAAGTTACAAGGGTTACAAATTGATCTGGAGATCCAAACTGAGAATATACGCAAATTAGCCGTAGATTCTCTCAAACAAACTAACCCTAGAACTCCTAACAATTGATTCAATAAAAATCAATCTTCAAGTCGATACTCAATCGATATTTTTAGGGTTCAGAGACCCTCCTTATATAGCCAGATGAATAATTAATAGAAGAAAAAGCAATCCGGAGTCAAATTCGATTCAAAAATAGAAACTTGAAACCAACTTAGACTGCGAGAACCCGTCACGCGATCGACCAACTTCATGTAGCGGTCGACCGCTAGACCAATTCGACATGTGACTTTATGCAAACTCTTAGGGTCGGTCGACTGACTGCTTCTGTCTTCAATTAATCTTTTAGTCGGTCGACCGCTGTTTTTTTATCAACTATGCATGGTTGTGCACATGCGGTCGACAGTCTGGTCGACCCTCTGCTCCTCTGCTATTTTTCCAATGGATTTGAAAACTATTTTCAACTTCTTCTCCCACACTATTATATATAGATTAAAGTATGAGGCTTGAAACTCAATTCATTCTCTCGGTACAACATCAATATAGTATTAGAGCCTAAACCCTAGCTCTCTCTTTTCCAAGAGAAAAACTGTAGCAAAATCCCCAAAATTATCACGAATTACTGTTCTTCCCCTTCCTCTCACCAAAACCTTAACCCCAGAGTAAATTCAACGCCAGAAGATCTCTGGTCGACAACAATTCTTCTGTCTTTCATCAAACTAGCAGCCGTCGGACTCATCCTCCGCCGTCCTAACATCTCAGATCTCCAATTGTAACTTCGGCTACAACTTCACTCCAACTTCAACCCATCAACTCTGACTGCAATTTCGACTGCAACTTCAACTTCGATTGCGACTTCAACTCTGACTACAACCCATCAACTCCGACTGCAATTTTGATTGCAATTTCAACTTCGACTTTGACTCCGACTTCAACTTCACTGGAACCCATCAACTTCAACTCCAACTGCAACTTCACCAGATCTCGATTCGACACCATGTTCATCGTCTTCTTCTTTCATCAAATCGGCAACCACCGACCTTAGCACTGCACTCAATCGCTGACTTTCGCACTGCACATCAAATCAGTAACCACCGACATCGAACTCGTCGCCAACCTCGATTTGACTTCTCTCATCAAACCCAAATTCTATTGGACTGAACTCAACAGGGTCCAAGATCTTTGACCAGACTTCTCTCATCAAACCCGAGTTCTGTAAGATCTTAGATGTTGTGTTAAAACCTGAATTCTCATCAAACCCGCCTTCGACCCGACCCGACCCGACTCTGAGTCGATGGCTCCGACCCGAGCTGATGTTGGGTTACAATCTCACTTAAGTTTTGCGCAGCGCTTAGTACTGAGATTGGAGGTGGCACAAGAGCAAAAGTTGTTCTTCTTATATAGGTCAGAAGCGGATCCTGAAATCAAAGTGGATTTTTACCAGTCACGGTTCAGATGTGGACTCATCACATTGAATAACGTCTCCCAATAGAAGAGGTAATTGTAGTCATCCTCAAATTCTGTAGAATTAGCAGATGGCTTCCACACACCCATCTAGGACATTGGTACTGCCACTACCATCCCTACTCTTCCTTTATCGTATGTGTTCTATTTACCTCATTTTTCTTATAATTTATTATCAGTAAGTAAGATTATCATAGTTTTGAATTGTACAATGATATTTTTTCGACGCTTGTATTTTAGGAGCTTGGGGCGGGAAAGACGATTGACACAGAAGTGAGCAAAACAGACTGTATGAGCTAGAGTTTGACGTCCGATCAGGTGCCCTGCATCAGTTCTTCTACATCATTGGACTACCAATGTCGATTAGCTCACCCTTCTCTACTTACACTAAAGTTTTTTTTTCTGATTTAGGTCAAGTTTTATCTTTAGAATGTGAGTCTTGTCAGGAAAACACCTTCGTGTCTTACCCTAGTCGGGGCAATAAGAGGGTTGATAAGCTATTTGATTTAGTACATTCTGTTGTATGAGTCCATGTCCACTACCTTCAAAACTGAGATTCAGGTATTTTGTTAGATTTGTGGATGATCATTCTCAAGTTATATGAATATATCTGCTAAAATCTCATTCTGAGATGTTTTTCTTATTTAAGGTCTTTTATTCAGAAACCAAAATAAGTTTAATTCTAATATTAAAATTTTAAGATCTGATGGAGCTAAAGAATAACTGGACAAGAAATTTAGACAATTTTTGGAATAAAATGAAATCTTGCATCAATTCTCCGTGTTTACACTCCTCAATAGAATGAGATAGTTGAACTTAAGAATAGGCACCTTCTTGACATTGCTAGGACTAATATGTAGGGGTGAGCATCGGTCGGTTCGGTTCGGTTTTTGCTAATTTTTGCAAAACCGAACCGAACCGATTAGATTTAGTAACCGAACCGAACCGAACCGACTAAGTTCGGTTCGGTTTTTCGGTTTTTTCGGTTAGGCCAATATTTTTCCATCATTTATTACATTTTTTAATCACCATTATATTATCATCCTTTAATATTCTAATCTCAAATATTCAATACCCAAATTAAAAATAAGAAAAAGATCCTAACCTTAATGTGAATTAAAAATTTCATATTCTAAAACTTTTACGCTATATTTGGGCTCTTATATCAAAACTCACATAATTATTACTAACTTTTAATGGCAAGAATGAAAAAAAAAGAACTATATTAATATAAATATTATTCTTAATTGTGATGGTGTACTTAACATAACTTTCACATATTCAACATAAAAAAGATGATATTGCTAGAAGTAATGAGATAAGTTTTCACCAGCTTTTGTTATGAACTATATGATTCACTAAATTGAATTTGGGTGAGGTGATATATAGGGTAAGAGATTCGGTTCGGTTCGGTCGAGTTCGGTTTTTGAAACACAAAACCGAAACCGAACCGAACTAGAGCGGTTCGGTTCGGTTCGGGTTCGGGTTTCAGTTTTTGGTCGGTTATTTCGGTTATAACCGAACTCTGCTCACCCCTACTAATATGTTTCATAGACAGGTACCAAAAAAATTTGGGTGAGGCCATTTTAACTACTTGTTAATTGATAAATCGAATGTCATCCTCTGTATTGTAACATAAAATCCTATATTCTATCATGTACCCCGATATTGATTTGTTCCCTTTGTCTCCTAAAATCTTTGATCTCTCTATTTTGTTCATAATCATGTCCTCATAAGATAACTTATTCTACGTCTCTTAAAAGAAATTTTCTTGGCTACTCTAAAACTCAAAAAAGTTATAAATATTTTTGTCCCTCTATAGGCTAATATATCTCTGTCTGCAGATGTTACCTTTTTTGAATTTAAACCTGGAGTTTTCACATCTTCCTCTGCGCCAGAGGATGACTATGATTACATATTCTATCATGAGGCATTACTCAATAGTGGTGTTTCACATCTGAAACTATGACTGGTAAAAATTCACTTTGATTCAAGACCACTTCAGACCTATACAGGACAAACAACTCATGCTCCTGTGCCACTGGCACTCTCAGTACCAAGCCCTGCTAAAGAATCAAGTTAGAATGTTTCTACTACTAATGATCTTCTTATGCACTTCGAAAAGGCAAATGCACTGTACTCAACATTCTCTTTTCAATTGTATTTCTTATTCTCATTTATCCTCTTATTTTTATTCATTTATTTCATCTTTGAACTCATGCTCAGTTTTCAAGAATGTATCAAAAACACTGTTTATTCTGGGTTAGACTCAGGTGATGTATGAGGAGATGACGGCATTAAAGTAAAATGAGACTTGAGAGTTAGTCATAATTCCACCAGAAAAGAAAGCAGTTGGGTGTAAATGGGTTTATATTGTCAAGTTAAACCCTGATGGGTCTCTAACTCGCTTAAAGGCGAGATTGGTTGCCAAAAATTACTCACAGGTGTATGAACTTGTTATGTGAATACCTTCTCTCCGATCACGAAGATGGCATTTGTACGGATCATGATATCATTAGCAGCTACTTACTACTGGCCACTTCATCAATTGGACATCAAGAATGTCTTTCTCAATGATATTCTTGATGAAGAGGTTTACATGGAGCAACACCAGGTTTTGTTGCTCAAGGGAGTGTGCATAGAAAATTTGCATGTTGAAGAAGTCACTCTACGGTCTGAAAGAGTCTCTGAGAGCTTGATTTGGGTCTTTACATCAGTGATTCAGGAGTTTGATCTCAAAGCGGAGAAAAATCACTCTGTATTTTGGCGAATACAGCATGAAAATAGGATTATACTAGTGTGTGTGGATGATATTGTGATTATAGAAGATGACATGAAGGGTATTGATGCCTGAAAAAGTACTTGCAGAAGTACTTTCAGATCATGGATCTTGAATCCCTGAAGTGCTTCTTAGGCATTGAGGTGGCCAGGTCCAAGAAAGATGTTCTTTTATCCAGTGTTCTAAATGGTGGCCACAACGGCTACATCGGCCGAAAAAATTTATCGGAGATGTGGATATATCGGGGATATTTTCAAAAATCGGATGTCAAAATCGGACTGTAATATACATATCTTCTTGTCTTAAATCGCATCTTAATAAGACAATATATGCATAATTATATAAATCTATATAAAACATCATACTTATATGTTTAAGATATACTTAACTCGATAACTTACATTAAGCCTATGAATCCATAATCACTACCCAAGTGTAGAATCTTCAAAAATGTCACATTGCCACATCACTCGAATTACCCAAATACCTAGCCTAAAAATTGGGTGTAAAACGCTATATCGGGTCCAAAATCGCCGAAATTGCGGTCGATGTATCGGGTCCATACCTATTTATCGGCGATTTTGGATGAAAAATGTTATATTGGTTTGGATGTGCCAAATCATTGCGGTTAGGTGCCGTAAACGCAATATCGACGCAATATCGGGTTTATATCGGGAATATTTAGAACATTGCTTTTATCACAGAGAAAGTATGTCTTGAATTGCTTTTGGAGGCGAGGATGCTAGGATTGAGTATTGGCTCTCCGATCGATGTGAACACGAAGTCGCTACCAGATCAGGGGGAGCTTCTTCAGAATGTTGGGAGGTACATGAGATTGATGAAAAAACTGTACTACCTGACAGTGATCAGATCAGACATCACATTCGCAATCAGCATAGTGAGTCATTTTTGTCAGCACCTAGGACTACCCACTTGATGCGATAATGAGAATTTTGAGGTATTTGAAGAAAGCTCCAAAGATATGACTTCTCTATTCAGATCAGGGACATCCGAGCAGCAGGCTTCTTCGATGCAGAGTAGGCAGGGTTTTTTTTAATAGGAGGTCGTCCACATGATATTGTGTCTTTCTTGAAGGAAATCTTGTGTCATGAAAAACTAACAAACAGAGTGTGATCTCTCGATCCAGTGCAGAGTCAGAGTATATGGTGATGGCAAATGTGACATTGGAGCTCATCTGAATTAGAGATTTATTGATAGAGATTTGTTTTCCTCCAGAGTGTCCCATAAGACTATATGGCGACAAGGCAGCAACCAGTGTTTTAAATGTCGGATATCAAAAAATATCGGATGTCATAATTGGATGTCGGATTTCAGATTTCGGAGATATTTCGGGGCCATTTAGTAAATTTCGGACGTCATGACGGATAACAAATATATATCCTAAATGTCTTAAATAATATAATTTAAAATTCTTATCAAGGTAATACATACACAACTTATGTAAAATTACATAAATATTTTTAGGATATGTATAATTAACTTAAACATTTTACATATATTCACTAATCCGTTGTTAAAATTTCTCAATTTCTCTAACTTTCAAAACCAATCAACATATTAGGTTTTTCTCAAAATGTCGGCCGACATTTCGGGAAAATGTCGGCCGACATATTGGATTTTTCCCGAAATGTCGGCCGACATTTTCTAAAATGTCATTTCAAATGCGGGTGTCGATGTCGTGATGATGAGGGCTTGAAAACGAAATATCGGTCAACATTTAAAACACTGGCAGTAATACACATTGCTGAAAATTACGTGTTCATGAGAAAACTAAACACATTGAGACTGATTGTTATATAATTCATAACAAGCTTAAGGCAAATACCATCGTGACCAAACATTTAGCATTAGGATACCAATTAGCAGATCTTCTTCTTGGTAAAATGAGAGTAGATTTTATTTGTGATAAGCTGGGCATGTATGATGTATGCTCCAGCTTGAGGGGGAGCATTGAGAGAGATATTGTGTATTGGTATATTGAGTTTAGTCCCACATTGCTCATGAGATTAGGAGTACTGTGTGTGTGTGTGTGTATCAGAGTATGAGACTTGGAACTCAACTCTTTCTCTCTCAATCTCTGGTACAACATTAACACATATGAGTACAAATCTGATGGCAAGACCTCACCACTATACCAAGAACTTCGTCAACACCGTACATGTGTGATAGGCCGCAGACTATTATTTCCCTAATCACCGTATTGAGCCTAGGGCACAGACCTTCAAATGTTACAATTCATTGCACATCATCAGATTGAAAATACCATCATTAGACTTAACGATCAATTAAATACTTGTGCATTGTTCCATAATCAATATTTACAGGCATTGGGGGAAACCTACCTTCTGACAAGGCCCAGCACGTCGAAAATGGGCTCCTCTTGGACTTTTCTTCTGAACGACTATCTACAGAGACACAATTCATATTCTTATTTAATAGTACTACCGTGATTCCATACCCAAATCTCATTTTGATAAACAATAAATTGTACTAACATTGATGGCATAAATATCTTTATAACTTAATGGAGATAATAGAAGTTAATCATTCACTGTGAAAAGCATGACGGACTCACCTTTTGAGGAACAATATCACCTTGATTAACAAAATACTGCTTGGCAAGAAGAAGATTCAGATTTCTTATTCATCGTCAGCCTCAGTAAAAATATATATATATAATTATGTAGATATCACATGAGAGAATATTTTTGCAAGTCATCTGGAAAGGCAAGATAATTAGGCATACTTCACGACTGAATATGATGGATTATCTTGCAGCGCGTTCAGATACGTCCGCCACAAGGAGAAAATATAGCATTAAAATGACATTCAACAGATGGGTTAAAAGACTCCCGCTTCTATAAAGTACGACAAAAAATTGCAGGGTTACTGATACGCAATGCAAATCTGATCAGTATTTCATAATTACAGTTCTAACCCAAGTAGAATCAACTGGAAAACTCACGATTTTAATTAACCAGATAGTCAATCAGTTTTTCTCAATCTGATCAGTATTTCATAACTACAGTTTTAATCCAAGTTGAATCAATTGAAATACTCACGAATTTAGTTCACCAGAATACTCAATTAGTTTTTTCCGTAATCTTATTCTTAAAGAAGCATTCAGTCAAAATACAATTCTAGAAAGAACCACAAAAAAAACACTTCATAATATGCACCAGAAAAGAGTTAGTGTGACACTGTCACTGAAGCTCAGTGATGAAGTCTCTCACAGTTGTGCACGGGAAGAATGAGTTTCGAATCCCACTAATACCAACCCGACCTACCGATTGAGAGTTTTGCAGATAAAACCTCAATCCTGCTCAATCCAGGAGCTCCGCTTCCCAACAAAAAATAGGTGGAAATTCTAATGATTACCTTCACTACACAACATCTAAACTCCAAAAGGCACAAAAAGACAAATCATGCTTATGCTGAATTTGTCACAAAGTTCTCATTTTTTAGCACTTTTTTTAATAACATAAAAATCTACCACAACCAGGGCCAGCCCTATCACTAGGCAAGTGAGGCAACCGTCTAGGGCCTCATCTAACGAAAAGGCCTCAATTTACTCATATGATACCATATATCTAAAAGGAAAATAGTGTATAAAACTAATCACGTTGCTCCTCTAATTGCATGCCAATATGACATAGTGGTTTGGGCATCTAGTGGAAGCCAGCGGGTTGTATATATATTCTTTTTTTCATTTTAAAGTACTTATAGGCCCATCATGGCCAGAAGAGAGCTTTTTATCTTCGTTTTTAACTCAAACTTCGAAAAAAATAGAAGAATTCATTGCTCTTTGAAGATGAAATGTATTACCCTAATCTGAGAATTCCCGTATAATACAGATAATATGATTTGTTTTGATTTATAAATCGAGTTTTGTTAAATATGTATTTTATCTAAAAGTTAATTATAGTACTAATAAATTTTAAAAGAATTAAAATAATTATATATACCTGATAATATTTAACAAGCCCGTTACTTATATCTAACCAAATACTGAAACATATCAACAAAAATTTTTTTTTGATTTGTTTATATTGACAAAATTATTTTTGATTAATAAATATTTCTATAAAGTCAATTATTATTTTATAATACTTGAGTGGATATTTTTATAAACAAAAGAAATATTTAAAATAATAAAATATAAATGTGTGCATATTAACAATATAAATTTTTATATGAATAATAATACTGATAAATAAATTTATGGGATAATACATATATATATGTATTAACACCAATTTTTGATAAAAATAAATTTTTAAAATAAATAATTATAATTTATATAATTATTAAAAAATAAAATAATTTATATAATTTCTAAATAAATAAATATAATTAAACTAAATAATATTAATTATAATTAATATAGCCCATTAGCTCAAGCCCATGCGCCTAACCCAATTTTCCCTCCTCTTTCTTTTTCTTTGATTTTCTTCTTTTTCTCTAAATTTCTTTTCTTTTCTTTTCTCTTTTCTTTTTCTTTCTCCTTTTCTGTCTCTTCTCTGGTTTCTTCTCCTCGCTTCTCCACTTTTCTCCCTTCGTCAACTTCATTTCATTGCATTTCTCTCATATAAATCTCTCTTTACCTCTCTAACTCTCTCTCACACACGCACATTGTCCCTTTTCTCTCTTTATCGCTTTCTCTTACTATCCCCCTCACTCACTCATCCTCTCCCTCTCTTTTACGCCGAGAACCAAGCTGTCGCTGACCGGCGGGTCGACCACCGCCACCGCCGGTCTGGCCTGGCCTAGTCGCCGCGTAGCCAGGCCCAGCCACCAGCACCTCTCCCCTACTATCTTTTTTCTTTACTTCTCACTATCTCTTTCTCTCTCTTTATTTTCTCCTCCATCTCCTCTCTGCCCACCGCCAAACCCTACTCAGACTTGTCGCCACGAATCACTGCCGTCCTCTTCTTCTTCCTTTTCCTCTTTTTCTTTCTCACTCTCTCTTTCTCTCTCTCGCACCCACGCTGCCAGCGTCGCCGCCGCCCTCCCCTGCTGCCTCCCCCTCTCTCCTGGTCTCTCTCTATCTCTCTTCTTTCTTATTAGATCCCCATGCAAATCCAAACTCAAACCCGTTTCGGATCCAACCCGAACTCATTAAGTTGTGATTTAAGTCAATTAGATTTGAACCCAATATGGAGACCCAAATCGGATCCGACCGTTTCCCCTGAGAAAGGTAAAATTATATATAAACCCTTGATGAGTTGAAATATTCATATTTTAAACCTTATTAATTACAAAACTAACCCAATTTTATTATTTTTTTTATTCAGACGATACCATTTAGAGTCTGATTTGAGTGTTGCGATCGTAAAAAAACGAGCTACATTCTTGTGAAATTATAGCGAGTGTTTTTTTAAATAAATTATATTTCATCATATTTAAATAAATTATCATTTGCTTTAATGTTTTCTAATAAATTATACACATAATAACATATTGGTATCAAGACAAGAGGGGGTGCCTTTTTATTAATCATCAGTATCATGTTACAAATCATATTATTAGTATGATATAAGTGTCTGTTATTCCCTGATATAAATTTTATGTTTAGAAAAATTATGTGAACGTAAATATTATTTGGTTATAAATAAATAGATATTGTATAATGATTTATTTATAATCTAATGGAATAATTATAAACATTTATTTAAAATAAAATATAGTGAATTGTAAATTAGTTTTCTTGTCAACAAAATTTCCGAATAACATGACTGAAAATCCTGACTACTATAATAAAGCAATTGAACCAATGAAATAATTATATATAAAGATCAGTTAGATAATGTTACTAGAATAACTAGAACAAACATTGTTATGTTGGACACATGTTTTTTATTTTGAGAATTATTGTTAAATTGTATGCACATTTCTGTATCTTGTTTCATGATTGTGAATACTACTAGTTGGTTATTCTTGTATCGCTATTACTCGAATTCTCCTGAATCATGTTACATGGATTCACCTGTATACATGCTCTGATTGTTCATGTATTTCTGTTACATGGACTACTATTACTTGAATATTCTTATATTATTGTTATATGAATATTTCCTGAATATAGTTATCTGATTGTTCTTGTATCACTGTTATTGACATGACACCCTTGTTACCTGATTATGTTGGCAACTGATATATGATGCGCGGAAGTATCACATAGAGCTAAGGCTACATAGAGCAAAGTGTCACACCATATACATATGCGGTGGGGGTAACCTCTTTAATCCATGGGAGCCATCTCTAAAATCCATGGGGCCACCTCTAAAATCTCACATCTCCTAAATATCATGTTTCCTGTTATCTTGTTTAGTGATATAGACATTACTCGTGTCTTGTTATCCCGGTATATGCTATAAGCATCGTTATTGTTCATGATTTACTGTGTAGTTTAAATATAATAAATACAATAAGGGGTTGGGGAGATTTGACGGTTGACTAGGTCTTGTCGGGTGGATGTTCTTGAATCCATATTAGTCCCACTATAAGGAACGTGGTAGTGCTGGCTACTGACTGTATATAGTTAATTGAGCTTACTGTTTCATGTTTCCTACTCCGTCCTAGCAGACGACCTTAGTCTCAGCAGGGAAGGTTCTGTTTAAGGTCATGATCCCGGATATATACAGGATATACCCAGTTGTCTAGAGCTCATTGACCTTTGAGTTTCCAATTAACATAATAAAATAGCATAAACAATGAAAATGACAGAAATGCTTGTTATTTGATCACTCTCTAATTCAGATAATGGTACATGAATGTCATATTCAAATGAGTTCTGATAGGGTAAGGGCTCCATTTTGGATTATCAGTGGTATATGATATAGGAAGGGATTGATTAAAATATCAAGCAATACTAATTATTATTATTGTACAGTTTTAGTATATTGTGCGTCACCTGTATGATATCTGATCTATTTATATTGTTTACCAGCATGTTTTTATGCATGTATACTCTACACTTCATATATTCTTTGTATACACATTGTTCATGTACACTCACGAACACTATAACATGATTATTTTTTTTATTTCTTGTGTGATTGTACATATGTATGTGTCATGTTGTCTCTTTATTTCGATATCTTCTCAAGTACACTTGCTCAGTTGTATATGAGATCCTGGATCTGCTTGACCATTTTATTTTAATATTGATTATTATTATGGTATGATTTTAAAAATTACTCAATATTTTAAATAACATACATAAAAGATAAATTCTTGACGCACATTAAACTTAAAGATTGCTCTCACTATTAAAAATTAAGTACGTCTTTTATTACACATGTTACACAGTTTTACTATACTGTTTATAATAATATTATATTATACTATTATTTCCTGACGACTCTGAGGTTGCTTATTCGGGTTGGAGCTTAAAATTTTCGTAGTATCTAATACTTCACAGGATATTAGTAGGAGACTCGTCATCTTTATTATTTATACGTATTTGTAGTATTTTGTTCTTGTTTCTTATGTATCATGATCACTGACTCTTTTACAGGTATTCTAGTACTTATTCAAACTAAAATTTTTGTGTACATTGTATTTATTTCTTATACTGAGGATTTGTGTGTATACGTGTATGATATTCTCCTCATGTATATGTGTCGTCGGCTCTCATCGCATCCCCGCTATAGTGTATCTTGGTAAGCGAAGCGGGACATGAAAAGACAAAATATAATCTCTATTTATTTTATTCTATATCTTTCCTCCCTCCCCTACCAATTTCTTTTAAATTCTTTGTTTCCCTTTGAATCAGATCTTCGAGGTGATATCGTCTGCAAGTCTCGGCTATTGGCGTTCTGCAAGTTTCAATACTCAAAGTGATCCTCGTCTATTTTTTTATTTTGTTTTATTTTTTCAATAATCTACAGTTCTGAAAGTTTTTGAATTACTTGGTTGTTCTTTAAATAATTCATTTTGAATCGTTGCATTTTGTTCTTTGAACATTTGAAAGTTAAGCATATAGAAAAAAATTTTAGTTGTTTAACATCTCTAAATTTTAATTATTGATTTTTCAGCGAAAAGTTGTTTATTTCTTATGTCTTTATCTTACAGATTGTGGTTACAGCGGGCTTTCGCTTATTGTGTCGGGCTGAGGACCTGAGATTTCATTATTCTGTAATTTTTAATATATTTGGTTGCTCCTATCAAATATCCAAGAGTATAAAACTTAATTAGTAATTTTGCATCACAAAAAGCAAGAAAAATTAACTTTAAATAATTATACTTTAAAATTAAACTATAAATATTTATATTTCAAAGTAGTTATTTCATAAATAATTTTTAAGTTTGCATGTGCATGCCTATGGTGTTGCATTGCCAATCCCAAGCTTGGATTAAGGATGAGGGTTTGAACAATAAATTTTAAGAAGAAGAAAGAATGTACAATATATAAATCAACTTTTATATAATATAATAAAAATGCTTGGTACACCAAATTAAGCTACTATTAGAAGGGCCATTTTTGAATTTTTGCCTTGGGTCTCATCATGGCTTGGAACGGCCCTGGCCACAACAGCTACTTGACAAGTAAAATCAAAGAAATTACTAAAAGTAGAAGCTATCTATTTACAGCTTATATCCATGTATGAGTCAAAATCACAAAATAAATTCCTGAGTAAAAATCAGGTAAAACGATAAAAAATCTCTATAACATCAACAATTAACACTAAGAACCTCAAATCCACTCAATCAACCAACTAAAAAAGCGGAAATTTCCACTTTATAACACAAAAAACAATAGCTAATTTCCACTTCATGTCCACGAAATCAATCAAAGAAGATGCGAACCCTAAAAAGAAACCACTGAATCAAGAACCATCAAACTTCAATTTCGACCACTCCAGGGAACAAGCTCAATTCAAATCAAAGAAAATCTTTGAGAAAACAAGAGAGCTCACCGGAAGATCTGGAAGATAATCGGACAAGTGAGCGACATCTTCAAGAACATAACCGAACTCCCCATCGACCATCTTCACAAGCTATCTGCCGTCATAATCCCACGCCTCACTGAATCGAATGTGTCGAATTCGATCCAAGGTCCTCAGAGGCGCCCGGTGCCAACAGAAGAAATCGGGGTCCTTTGATCGACGATATCCTTCGCGATCGAGTTCGTGCTCGAGGAATTAGAGAAGGAACTCATCGGCGAGGGCAAAGAGGAGATTTGATTGGATGGATTAATAATCTCGAAGACTCCATCATCGTTTTTATAGGTGAAATCAAATTGAGGAAAGATTGGAAAGTACTTCGAGTCTGAAGCTCAGTGGAGTTCCTCTTTTTTGGACGTTTGGTGAAAAGGACGGCGACGGGAGAATAAATGGCGGGCAATTTTTTTAAGGGCTTTTTTTAAAATTAAAAAAATAAAAAATTAATTTTAAAAATCACCTCCCCAAATTAATTTCTAAAATCGACCGCTCATACGTCACGTTGGCGGTGAGACGGTTCGCCCTATCAGCGTGGTGCTCGCGGCCGTCGGGATCATTTTTAGGTTCACCAGAAGAACATATTTTTTTGCTATGAATTTGTTTGTTCGAGGTTGGCAACCCCAAACGAGTGAAATTTTTTTTCCAAATTTTGGCTCGCCGGGTTACCGACCACCGACAAGTGAAAAAATCATTTCCGCTTATCCGGGGTCGGCAATCTCAGACAAGCCCAAAATTAAAATAATAATAATGTTTTTTTATTTTCCTCTCTCCCATCTCCCTCTCCTTCTCTAACGTACTCACCGGGCACATCGTCGCTGCCGCCGATGAGGCCGCTGCCGTTGAGGCCTGGGGCGACCACTAGGGGTGCCACCGGATGCGGATTATCCGCGGATATCCGCATCCGAATCCGCCTCCAATCCGGATACGGATATCATTTTTTCACATCCGTCAATATCCATATCCGTATCCGTATCCGAAAGTTAGGTGAGGATACGGATATGGTAGAAGCAATATCCTATCCGTATCCGATCCGATATCCGAAAGTTGGGTGATTGACAATGATATTCGTATGAAAGAGACTATTCTTCAATGGAATGAGGCAATTAATTTTGATATTTTGAGTTGGTGAAAAAGTAATAGTAGAAAGTATCTGATTCTTGCAAGAGTAGCATGAGATATTTTGAGTATTTCGACATCAATCATGCCATCTGAATCGACATATAGCACCGGACTCGTGTAATATATTGCTATAGAAGTCAAATGACAATGGATACGGTGGAAGCATTGATATGTCCACAATAATATCATAATATGTATCACATTTAATATTGTTGTAAACGAGATAAAAAAAGTAATATAAGTATATCTATTTAGTTGTTCCTTAAGCGTATCCATTTTTATATATCCGATTAGTATCCGCATCCGATCCGCTAATATCGGATCCATATCCGATATCCGATTTTTGCGGATACGGATATCATTTTTTCACATCCGCCAATATCCGTATCCGAAGGTTGGGTGCGGATATGGATATGGTAAAGACAATATCCGATCCGTATCTGATCCGATGGCACCCCTAGCGACCACGGTGAACAGCATGGCAACCTAGCAGTTGCTGGGCTGTTGTTGCCGTTGTTGGGTTGTCCTTACTTAGCTGCGATGACGAGGAGTCCATCAGCAACGAGAGGAGCCCAGTAACGACGAGGGCTGCTCGCCGCAGTCGCAACCCAGCTGTTGTGTTGCCCTGCTGCTCGTTGTGGTCGCCGTCGTGGCCACCCCGGCCTCATTGGTGGCGGCCTCGTCGACGATAGTGTGCCCGGTGAGTGCGTTAGAGGACGAGAGGGAGAGAGGAAAGAGAGGGAAATTGAAAAAAAAAAAATTTATTTTAGGCTTGTCCGAGGTTGCCAACCCAGGACGAGCGGAATTTTAAAAACAAACACAAATTTCTCTCTTCTGGGGTTGGCAACTCCGAACGAGCCTGACAGGCAAAAACTACCTGTAAAGTTTGTCGGGGTTGCCAACCCCAGACGAGGCCAAAATTCAAAAAAAAATATTATTTCGTCTAGGGTTGTGAAGCAATACACTAGGAAAAAACAACCAGACGTCATGCGGGCCCCCCTAGCGGGGCAAATCATCCTGCCGCCGACGTGGCATCGAAGTAGCGTGTCAGAGATCGGTTCTTGAGATTAATTTAGGGAGGTGATTTTTTTAGAATTAATTATTTGTTGAGCATTTTTTTTTGTTGGAAGAAAGCCCTTTTTAAAAAAAAAACTATTTAAAAAAATAATTCTAAAAAACTATCTCTCCAGAAAATAAGTACCAAATCGACCTCAAAATGCCACATCGGCGTTGAGTAGTTTCACCTCGCCTGTGTGGCACCGACGCCAGCGAGGTAGTTAAATTTTCGTTCGAGTTTGGCGAACATGGACGGAAAATTAAATAAATTATGTGTCTGGGTTCGTCAAACCCGAATGTAAAATTCAATATATTCTGCGTCCGAGTTTGCAAAACTCAGACCAGAGAGCAAAGACTGATATTCTCAGTCTCTGCTCTGTGAACTCTTCTCTCTGGTTTGGGTTTGTAGAACCCGAACCAGTTACAAACCCAAACCAGAGAGCAGACACTTATATTTTCAATCTCTGCATTGATCTCTTCTCTTTGATCCATGTCGAGACTAATATATCACAAAATCTAAAGAATCGCAAGAATATCACAACTTCACAAATATATCACAATAATCAGAAGAATTTTCCAAAATCAACAAGTAAAAAAACAACTGCACATCACAATATCACTCGTATCACGATATCACAACTACATAAATATCACAATATCACTTGTATCATGATATCACAACTCGTGTCACACATGTCACACCAAATACAAGAATATCACTCGTATCACACCTTCAGTATCACGATATCAAAAGAATCATAAGAACATCACAACTTCAAAATTATATATCACAAGAATATCACAGAAATTAAAAAGTAGAAAAACAAATGCACATTACAACTTCATAAATATCACAATATCGCTCGTATCACAAAAATATCACAAAATCAAAAGAATATCATAAGAATATTACAAATATATCACAATCGTTCATCATCACTGTGTCACAACTTCAATATCATAATATCCTATCCGAAGAGGCATGATAATGCACGTCCCCTCCTCGAGCACGTTCGCGGCTTCTTCCTCAACCACGTGGTTAAAAAGTCTGAGAATTTGGTTGTGTATGCTGCTGAGATGGTCCGACCTCATATGTAGATCCTCCACGCCGTGGGTACCTCCTAGCAGTTGTTTGAGATGGTCCAGACTCATCATCATGTCAACATCATATAAACTGTGTAGGAGCTAGTTAAGAAGGTCCCACCTTATCCTTTACATCCCCGTGCTCCGTATCATGCAGATGTTGCTAGCATCGTGCATAAACTATGGTGGGTTTGACGCATCCGATGGACGTACAAATCGACATCCCCTAGAAGATTCTGAATGAATATAGTCATCCCCTACAATAGCCATGTCCTCTAAGAATCATCATTCAAGGACTGATGCATCATGTCGTCTAAATGGATTAGTCCATCAACTTGTAATGAAAATTAGACAATTAGAAGAACACATCACAAATTTAATATCTACTCTAAATTTTCTTAAGATATTACCAATTGTAGCTCAAAGGGGGCACTAGGTATGTAAGTGGTTGATGCCTCAACATGCTTAATGATCCAACAACGAGTGGTCCCCCAATATCAACTCATATACTCTGTCAAAATCATATAAGGATTTCTTTGGTTTTGAACTTGATTCACTGAATCGTCCAATTGAGTATATATGTGTTGTGCTCCTGCTTCCAATCACGCAGACGTTTATGATTACGGACTGTACTGGCTAATCTCTAGACTGGATCGACAATATGCTGAGTCAACCCAAATTGTCGAAGAGCACGATCTGGACTAAGAATGAATGAAGAATCCCACATTATCTAATACAATCTATGACACGGGTATCCTCCAAAATCTACTTTTTATATGCTAGGAAATGATCTACACAGTCAATGGCCTGAAGATCATGCAATTATAAGAATATAGTTAATAAAAATAAAGCAAGTTTCAGTGTTACAATATTCAACCTCAACTTTAAAATATAGTCAATTACCCAAATTGTTTTGATTTTAGAGAATCAATGCTCATCTTGCAAGTAAAGAATATCTGAATTGGCCGGCCCTAGGTGCTTTGCATGCACTTAAATATAATTTTTAGTAACAATGGGACATCAAAATTAAACAACATTCATTATATGATTACATATGAAGAATTAGCAATAATAAATTGATCAACCAATATTCTCAATTTATAGTGACCAAATAGATGCAAATACTTACTCAATGAAAAAGGCGAGTACTGGTGGGTTTAGACATCCAACTTTATTGTCACCCAATTGCTTGCAATTACTACATCTATTTTGTCTGCGATTTTCACGACCTTCGTTCATAGTATCTCGTATGAGAACAGAAGGTGGACCACCTGCAGGCCTCCTATATACAAGAGGTAAATAAGATGCTCTCTATATAGTTCCCAATATCATTTATCTGAAATGGAATGAAATAATGGAACATAAGGCTTAGTGTAGTTATCCACATAATACTATTGTGAACACAAGGACTAATTATTTATATTAGCATTCCATCACCAATGTTAGCACATGCCGCAATAACATGTGCGCAAGGTAATCATTAGAGATGAGGTAATTTACAAGAACAAGTGTACCAATCTTGTGTGTTGTTAACGGTACATGTATATCCTTTCATATTTAACGCTTCTCACTCAGTCAAACTAAATCTTTATATCTAATGAGTTCGAGCAACATTGAATCAATATCTTAAGATGTCTTTATTTTTTAGTGTCAAAGGTGTTCTCCATGTCTTTGCCTTTTCTCAAGGGTATGAAAGAAGGTAACTAGGCGAAAAAATATCTTAACAATAAGTGCTTGTATTAGTAATGCTCGAACTCTTTTCAATATATGGTTGAAACTCTCTAAAAAATTTATAGTCATAATCATGAACCATGAACCGTCTATCTTCGTCATTTGGTAACACCCATTGGCGCCTTGCTTATGAAAACTGTTCTACAATCCAATTATTGTGCAGCTTCCGAGGCTTGCTCGGTCGAGCTCCATTCCATCTCCCGTCACTTTAAACGTCTACGACCTAACGCCATTAATGTTTCAGGTACATGTATTGGTTCCGTTTTGAGGTTTTTCATTCGGGAATCGAAGGTAGGGAATTTTTAATTTGTTTTGACTTTTGTCGTTAATTTTGCATTTTCTGACGAATTCTGTTTATTTTCTACAATTTTGTGTAATTAGGGGTTGAACGTGATAAAGGTTATGCTTTTAGGGCATAGGAATCTTGATTTCCTTGGAGGAATTTTGATAAATTTGATGCATGCCGTAAAATTTGTGATCTTAGGGACGAAAATGAGTGGTGAATGTGTTGATTTTCTAGGCATTGTGACAATGTTGGTGAAAATTTGATAGTTTTGATGAATTCTGTTGTGCTCGTAATGTTACAATAAATTTAGAGCCTTTCTAGGCATTATAATGATATATTAAAATTAATGTTGATGATTTGTTATGGCACATGAAAATTCCATATTTCTTGGCTTAATAATAGCGATGTAAGATTTTGTTGGTGAAATTACCATAATTTCTTGTGAATGCCGTAAAAATTTTTGCTTTTAGGAATATAAAAGCTGCAATCTTGGATTACATTCCAGATTTTGTGATTATGAATATCGGTGAAATTTTTAATAGTTTTGAGGAATGCTGTAAAATTTGTGCTTGTTATTGCGTACAAATTTTAGAGATTTTCTTTGGCATTATATTGGTGCAATTGAAATAGAGGTGGATGATGTGCAATGGTGATGAAGTATCACAATTTCATTTCATTATAGCATGAGAATCCCTCACAACTGCAATTTGCTTATGTTTACTTTAAACAGTCTATGGAATGGAGTATGGCTTTGATGCCTGTGATTACCCAACGAGTGGAGTGTTTGAGGTGGACCCGAAGTGTTGTTCGGGATTTTTCTATAGATGTTCTTCTGCTGAGGGATTGTTTGGCTGAAAAAGTTCAATTTGAATTTCTGACAAAATCAAAAATTTAAGTGAAAAATCAGTCTCATGCACTTTCTCGGTTTTCTGATGAAAACTGTGTGGCTGCAAAGAGGCTTTTTTAAGTCTAAAATCTGCCAACCAAATATTGTGTGCTGGAGAAAGAGAGACGGGCTAACAAATTCAGAGAAAATGAAACCATTTTTTTTAAAAACCAAACAGGCCCTAAGTAACACAAACATGTTTCCTTTTGAATTCCGTGATTTCATTGATAATCTTGGCTCAGACTACCATGGAGATTCCTATCCCCTAATCTTAAAAAAATTGCAACCACTTCACTCAGTATTTGTCTATGAAATTGACAGGACAGTCGATCCCTAAGTGGGTGAATTGGGTGGCTCGTCTAGGTAAGGGTTCTTCTCTCATCTGTGCAATATTTTGCTTTCCTTTATATTTCTTGTGTCAAGTTTTTAGATATTCGGAGGAGAGTTGTTCATTATATGGCTGCTAACCTCTCTGTCCTATAACGAGTGGTACTTTTTTCTTTCTTTCATTCACTTTTCTGTTTCCGTTTTCAAGAGAAGGAACAAAGTAAATCAAAACCAACCAAAGGGAAGTTTACTCCCGTGACTCATATAGAAATTTTTTCCGTCCGTCCTTCCGTCTGTCCGTCTTCTCCTTCTTCTTCCTCTCCCCTTCCTCCTCCTGACTGATCGGTCGGTTTCCCACCGACACGGGCGGTGTTCATTCAGAGGGTTGACTGAGGACAAGAGAAGCTAAAAGGGGGTCGTACGCCCAACCAAAAGATACTACTGTGCAACGAGTTTTTGAGACAAATTACCGTTGGATGTGATATTACTGAACCTTAATAGGTGCAAATAGGGCAAATATGTTATCAGTGTAGCCAAACTGTCCAAAGGTTAGGTAAATGCATTGCCACTCATTTAACTTATGGTTTGTGTGGTGATTATCTCACGAAGAGCAGACATACAAATGTAGCTTGCCCGTTACTTTTCATGACAGAAATTGTTAGATGTTCATGGCAGAAGTGTTGTAGTTGATTCTTATTCACTGATTCCATTTGATGGTTATTTAGAGCGACTGGAACAGTTTATCTGGAAGTTTCTCTTGAAATTTGATTTTTTTTTTCCTTATTCTACAAAAGCTTGATTCATAACAATAAAGGCTTTTTATGTTAAATGATCAAACATGACAGAGCTTATAAGCCTACAAGTCTTATCCCATTAGAGAAGTGGAGAAAGTGAAGAAGAACTGAAAGCAGCAATCACATATTTTTCTGCCCTGCAGTCTGTAGTCTTTACCTCATGTGATGATATTGTGCAGTAATAAGTTATGTTTTGTGAATTTTGCAATAGCAGTGAGGACTTCTTACCTCATGAGACTTTTTTCCCCCTCGCCTATTAGGATTACAGATGCTCAAAAAGCATTACAAATTCTGGCAGTTGCCAGAATCCCCACCCATCCAATAGCTGAAGTAGATCATATCTGATTGTTATTTCATATTGAAGGAAGGATTTTTTTTTTTTTTTTTAACTTAATTTATCAGGTACTCATTCAAGCTGCTTGCCATAAAGAGCAGTCAGAATGGTTGAAGAGAACAAAGAACAAGTAGATAGGACAATCAAGTCTATCAACAGCAGCCATGGGAAGCTATCTGGACAAGTTAGCAAGAAGAGCTTTATTAGTTCCTTGATTATCAACCTCCTTTGATTTTGTTCTGTTACATTTCTCTGATAGAACTGACCATCCATTTTGTCGAAATTGTCATCACCTACGCTTCTCATCAAAATGAGGCGAGCCCTGGAGCACAAGGCTCTATGAAAGATTTCACAAAATTTACTTGTGGCTGTCAACCTGATATCAGCCTTCTAATTTGGTACCAAATTCCTCACCAAGGTAACTATTATATAAAAGTAAAGGGCTGGGAATAAATCCTATTGGTTGGCAATAAAACCCATCATTTTACTACTTTTTGGGAAAATATGGTAGAAAAAAACTATCCTGGAACAATAGGGAGATATTTCCTCTTTTGTAAGTAAGTTTAATGTCTCTTCAAGGATATCATCCCCTAGATTTTGTTTTCTCTTGCTTTTTTTTTATTATTATCTCTTTAATGAAACAGGTGAGCATACTTAATCCTTCAGCCGTTTTTATTGGGGGAAAATAAGAACTCTATGTAAAGCAATTATATGTTACAATTTATAATTTGTATCATATTTTTATTGGCAATTGTTGTTTATTCATCTTTTCCTCCATTTTTCTCACTAGGATAATTTTTGTGAGCTCTATTCTGTGATTGCAGCAGATTTTCTGTGGCTTGAATGTGAAACTATATAGCTGAAAGGTTCGTGTTTATTTCATCACGGTATGTTTTTTGGACTCTTTGTAGGTGTTTTCACTTGTAGAAAAAGCAGAAATTTATTGTCTCTCACGTCAAAGAATGAAAAGGTCATTGAAGCCAATAGTTTCACTGGTTACAATCCACCAAGAACAGCCTAAAAGGCTTCTTTTTGCTTGGATTCTATCTGACGAATGATCCGATGAACAACCAAATACAAACCCTTTGTCACTCTGCTGCAATAATATAGCCTTCGCAAAATCTCTCTTATGGGACAAAGTGGCAGGAAGAAAATGAAGAAAAAGAATGAGAATTTCCTTCTGCGTTTGAACTTCAGTGAGAAGATCAGTGATCAAATATCCCTCCTGAATTTTATGCTCGCCTTTCGCAATACAATCAAACAACACATTATCTTTACTTCAATTTTCATCGCATCATTAACCAAACACAACATAATTCGTTAATAAAGCGATATTCTTCTTGAGAGCCCGACAAGGAGAATTTTCCACAAATAAAAGCAACCATAAAACCAACGTCTGCTTGCACCTAATAAGTTGAATCTTTAGTACTAACAGACCAGTCACAATTTAAAGCATGTACGTAATTAGAGGCATCATAGTCTTTGGCCAAGATGAAGACATGCAACAAGAGAGCATTACAACAGATAACAAGCACATGACTTCACCAATAAAACAATGCAAAATACTTTGAAATGCCTGAGAGACAACTATAATTAGGTTTTATAATGTAACGACAATAAAACAGAACACATCTTCTCTCGGAGCTACAAGACTTAACTAAGAACAACACGGTTAATTGGAAATCAGAAAATACCTCTTAAATAGACATCCTTACCAACAGCCACCAAAGATTCCACCTATGGCTCATTAAGTTCAGCTTAAGCTTACTCCTACACTCATTAATAGTATGAAGGTTTAATCTACAACATAATAGTGCCCCCGTCTCACTTTCGAAGCACAGAGACTTTCTGTGCAATCTCAACAATCTCTTCAATTTCCTTGTCGACCACCTGCTTTAACTGCTCCTCTTGAGCTGCTGGATCCCCCTCCAGCTTGCCTTCAGATTCTCCGCCAGCCTCCGACCACATCACAACGAAAGTCATGTCATGATCATAGTCATTCGGCACTTCAATAAGATGTTTCCCATTAGCCTCAGAATCTTTGTCTAGGATATCACTTTTCAAGCGATCTGAGACACAGGCCTGGAAGTTGTCCATACACCTGCGGTTTCCTGGATCAAGGTTCAGATAGATGAGAAGATCCCAGCACTTTATGAATTGCTTCTTGTTGATTTTCAATTTTTGACGTACAACCCCGATTACATGTTGTGGGGGACCAAACTGAGACTTGTAATTTGTCTTGCCAGTTTTCTTTGATAGGTTGTTTTCCTTCAGGTATTGAACAACAGAGTTTATGGCCGGCTTTATGGGTTCAAAATCAAGAAGGCGGAGGGTGTCACTGCAGGCACGCAGATATTGGAGGTAGTCAGAGGGTTCTTCAAAAGTCACATCATAGACGTTTTCAGATACTGCAACAGAATAAACTGCTTCAAGGAGATGGCGGCCATGACCTTGGCCCTGATATGGAGGTAATACAAGTATCTGAAAAGATAAACAAATGACCTGTGAAAATTAGTAAAATGGAAGCGTAATAATGATAAATACTATTGATGAATCCAATCATGAGCACATATACTACATACAAAGTTGGAGGTACAAGTGACCCCATTATCGCAAAAATTATCACTATTTGTACAAAAGTAATTTCATATTATGGATGAAAAAAGGTCAAAAAAGTCGTGAAAATTTTTCCTTTATTTGTGCGCGCGCGCGGGGGTCTGAGACCTTGAGAATTTGCCTGGCATCCGGTTTCCCTACAAGAGTGAAGCGTGTAGCTTAATGACTACTCTCGTGCTATTTAACATGACGGAAGATATTGAATAAACCCCTGAGCATCTTTAAGTTTTGTTAATACAGAGTTTTCGGAAACCCTTGACATAAACTAGTTAACAGTCTGAATTGAAGTGCTCAATTCCATGCTTATCAAGCTTAGAAATAAAAAAGCAATGCGTCTTTAGGTTTCTATCAAAGTGCAACACAGAAGGGGAGTATAAATATTATCACAGACCCTAAAAATGCTAAAAACTAAGAGATGGCATCAAATGCCAAAAAAATAAAAAAAAAAAAACAATCTCAACAAGTCATTGATTTTAAACCATCATATATCTAGATCTTTTACAATGTAAAATAATAATAACAATTATAAATCTTCAATTTGATGCTAAGCCAAAATACAACAGTAGTTACCGGACCGGACACCTTAGATATGAGCGGGACACCCGTGTCTGGAAGAACCAGTTCAGAATTCGGACACTGGTATCATCGTTAACTTATAGAACACCGCTTCTGATACTATTAGGATGCTTTTTCTGTTAATTGTCTGACTTATTGACACTTGTCTGACATACCTAAGAAAGGATAAAAATTAAATTTATAACACATTTTGAAAACCTTTGTTTGAAAAGTTTTTGAGAAATGAATATATACTTGTCTGAAAACACTCAGATAAAAGAGAAATTTTTAAGAACACAAGTTAGATATGAGAAAACTTTGCTTGGGGCATGCACACATGCACATATATCCGCACGTGTTTGTGGGTACACACAGGCGCGCGCGCACATGTTTCCTCTTTTCTGTAGACTGTATATCCTATATCAGAGTCACGGTCGCATCCTGCTTCCGTATTTCTTTCTGGTTATTAGTATGTAACTAGTAACTATATGCAATGCAGCCAGAGAGAGATACACGACTTAGACCTTAAATAAGTTAAACAACTAAAAGATGACAGAACCAAATGCCCGAAAATTTTTGTCAACCTCCACAAAAATATAATTTAATTATTTTGATTAATGAACACATTGAAAACAAGAAGCGTGTCAAAATAGTTCATGTTTCAGTATAATGTATACAGAAATTACAAACAAAAAACAAAAACTAGTAAGAACAGATTATATTTGCTTTTGTTTTTGGAGAATGGCCCATGGACTACAAGGGGAAGCATCGTACTGCCTGAGCCAAGCTCATTTAGTTTAATAATGGAATTATGGAAATATACTGATGAATAGAATTCCTACACTTCAGCAGAATTTCCTAAATCAAATTTGCCCCATTGGGCTCCTGATGGTTGTGATGCACAAAGAACTGTGTAATAGAAAGCACTTTGACAAGAATCTTCTGACTAGTATGTGTAATAATTACATCTTCTCATTATAGAAGTAGCATCACACTATCACTTTGTCAAATTTGACGAAGACTTGTGCTCAAGACCACCACATTTGGAACGGGATTAGATGATCATAATGATTAGGCCCACAATAAGCAAAATTAAAATAAGATGGAAGATAGAAAAGCATATACCTGACTGACTCTAAAACGGGTGCTGTCAGGATAGTGATAAAAGCGGTAAACAGTAGCAAAACCAAGTAACTCAATAAAATAATCCCCCGACTGATCTTGTATTTTTTTCACGGAGAAATATATGTCCCATTTTGGGTCAGTAACATCAACTGGCCTGCCACCTAATCAGAGCAAAACACAAGATTTATCAGTCAGCACAATGTAAATACAACAAAGAAAAACAAATTCAGTAGCTACAGACAGTACCATCAACAAGAAGAAGAATGACAGGTACCAGACGACTGTACAGCAATCCAACAGGCATTGTATTTAAATTCATGCGAATAACCTGACGTGCAAGTCAAAATCATTCAGAAACAAAAAGTTTAGAGTGCTTACAAATGAAAGCCAAGACTTAATAAGAAGAAATCAGTTAACCACTAAGTAATGGATTTACTAAGATACTGTTTATTAATGCAGAGATGATTTTGGGCAAACTAAATAATTGAAAGTGCCATATTTTCGACTGTCCATATGAATCTCTTTTAATGATGACAATAAACATAAACAAATTGCAGCTCCTACAGTATGTGTTATATTGTGCATCCTGACCACTATATCAAACCAAGCCAAAGAACATAATATTATTATGCAATATATCAGACTGCTGAACAAATCCTCCAGATTGTCTGGAATACAATTCCCCCTAACATATCAAATTGTATTCCAACTTTATTTGTTGTAATAGAATCCAATTCTTAGTGAATTGGCTACTGTAACCAACATATAAATTCTGTCAGAAGAATACCTCGGTGGTTGAACCATTCACATCAGAGTGTGCTTCAGATGCATCATCATTTTCTCTAGAAAGATCACAACGAACGACTGCTCCATCTGACATAATGGATCTGGGATCCACAGATCAGGCAGAAAACAAAGAACACTTGGATCAGCATTCCAAAGAATTCAAATGTGTAATGCAAAGTTAGGTAATTCACAGAACCATACCTGATATAGTGAATTTCTGTTGAAAAGGTCTGAAGGAATTGTTCTTTCTCTAACAGAGATTCACCGAATATACTCTATATATTAGAAATATATGAAATTAGATAGGAGCGATGAGATAAACTCTAAAAAAGTATCATAATTAAAGAGAGTAAGGAATACCTGAAGAGCAGGTTTCAGATCGGTGATGCCTTTTCCTCCCTTAAAAGAGTGACCGGAGTTAGTTCAGTATTACCATTTCAGCCAGATAAAAGCTTAATTTAATAAGCCAGTTTACAGTGGTTCACAGCAAGCTACTTTAAGCTGGTTGCTCTAAATATATTGTTTGAAATAATAGATGAGACTAGACACAATCATCTGAAGATTCTGAACTTGTAATGTAGCAAGCACATACAAAATCCACAAATATCCTTACTTTCAACTGAATTAAAGCTTCCATTCTGACCTTTTGGCACTTAGTCAAATAAAGTACAGTTCATAGACCAAGTAGACAGACCTAGAAAAATAGACAACATTTTTCATCCATTGCCACAGAGATGATGCCTCAAATTACTTTTGAGCTTATCTGCCAGCCCCAGTTCAGTGCAACTTAGTTCCACAAGTGTAAAAGGTTACATGCAGAGTAACAGAATGCAATTTAGATAATATATTGGTGCAAGAAATTCTAATATCAAACCATAACCAGTTCAGAAAAAAATAAACCATGCACCTCATTTGAGTTTTAGCAGGTGAAGAGACCACAGGCCAACAGTAGGGGAAATGGTCACATGTAAATAATAAAAATCCAAATATCAACGATGACGCAAAACCATTTTTTGAATGTCACATAAATAAAAACATAACTGTGAAGTTATTGTTTAAAGTTTCAATTAATTCAACTAAATTAATTTTTGAAGCATCACTTTTAGAAAAGGATGATCATTTGTTTACTGCATTACTGCATAAAGCACCAAATGTCAAGGCAATCAAATTTAATCCTATCTAACCATACTTTAAGAAAAGGTTGGTTATGCAGCAAAGAATTTTGCATTAGTGGCAACAGAACAGATATACTTACATCGAATGTGCTCGCAAATGTTACATCAGCATATGCGTGAAAAGATATGATGCTCATCCAGACGTTAATCTGCACCAAAATTCTTGTCAAAAAAAATACAGCAGAATACATAAGAATGACAAAAAAAAAATCATTTTCATAATTTAAACCCAAAAGAAAAGTGAACTAAATCAACGTAATAAGGAAACAAACTGCAATTTGACTAGTACAATGCCACAGTAACTCAATGAATGCCCAATCAAAACAATTCAAGGCCCTCAATCCCTGTGGCCTCAGCTATGATCTGAAGAGAACATATACTGTATAGGTTGTGAGTTTGATTTTTTACTTTGTATGCTTGCGTATTACTTATATTACTTACAGAATCAGTCCATAAAGCAAGGCAGAATTGCCATATATGTGTGAATACATGCACGAGGCTACGAGTATAAAAGGTCAAAGCAGACCCTCTATGAAAATATCTAAAAATGGGCATTTTATTCTATGAAGATAAATCCTATTTCTAGTATTTTAATAAACTATTTATATATGTGTGCATCTGCATACATACTGCATAGTGCAGCAACAATCAATCTTCTCAATGTTACTAATTACGACTATCATGACAAGGTCAAGGTGCAAATGCCACGTAGTAAAGTCGTAAAGCCTCTTTGCTGCGGGCAAGAGGTCTAGGGTTCAAATCTCGCTTGCACCAAGTTACAGCCTATATTTTAGAGAAGAAGAAAGACAAGGTCACAGTTGACAATCATAAAAGCAACTTTTCTTTGATGAAATTAAAAGGAAAATTTTAATGAATTTCTGGTATAATTAGTAAATAGTGGAGGTTTCAAGCTAGTAGATTTTATTGATATTTACATAGTATCTCTACATTACTAGTTAACATTACACTGTTTTTTTGTTTTTTTGTTTTTTGTCTTTTGTCTTTTTGTTTTTTGTTTTGTTTTTTGTGTTTTTTTGCATGATCAGCTAGTACAATTAATGTACAATTGATTGAATACGATTCGAGTCTCAGACATCTGAATTAATTCATGTCGAACATGCATCTACTTTCCATTCTATTTTAACTTTCAAATTCTTATCAACTTAAGTGGAAACACATCCCCTATGGTTATATATGACCTGGTACATTCCAAAATTTAAAGACACAAACTTATGGAGAAATAAACTTCTTATAACAGCAACAGTTAGCTTTAGACTTCATCGAAAGTCAAAATAAGCACTTACTCAACAGATAAGTACAATTAAAGCAAAAGAGAAGAAAATGATGATAGCATTTGAAAACCAAATTAATTGTTTGCCAAAAACCAAATACAGCTAATGGCAAATAACATTGTATATGGAATCAAATATAGATGAAGTAAATCACAGAACTGCTTATTGCTGGAAGCTTGTACCAGATATTAGAACTTGGCCAAGTACCTTTAAGTTTTTGTAGCCATATATCTTGCCATCCTCACCGAAAAAATGATTCAGGTCAACAGAATCGAGACAGGAGCTATTAGTTGCACCTACTTCATCCTCACTTCTCACTACAATTGCACAATCAAACAAAATACAATAACATGGTAATTAACTGGGTGGTCAACAAATGTCTTTCTTTTCATAAGAAAAAAGAAATATCCTTTATCATGACAATCCAATAATAGGTTAACCATATATAAATCATCTAATTGTGAGTGGGTAATTGGCAGAGAGTTGTGAACATTCACAACACATCAAAGTCTCTGTGAATACAATACAAAAACTTTATATTACATTATATTATATTATCATGCTGACAAAACACCCATGCATATATACAAGTGAGAGGGGGAAGGGGTGGGTATGAATTGAGAGAATTTTGGTTTGAGATCTTATCCTATCAGTTCAGTAGTACATCTGGGGAATCAGATTGATAGTTCACATATTAATTGTATCAACAAATATTTATATATCCAAAAACAGGAGGGGGTGGAGTTTTTGGGTGGCTGGGTTTGTTGTATGTTTTAGTGTTTTCTTTCTTTACCCTTTTTCTATCAGTAGGTCCTTGTGTGCGTTTGTGTGGTGGTGGGGGTGGGGGATGGAGGCTGTCTAAAAACGAGAAGTTGTGTATCTACAATCTAGAACTATTGGCATGCCTAAACCAATCGGACCAATAAAAGGTTTCTAGGATCTTTGGTTTAGAAGACACGTAAACTTACCGAGGACATAAATGGGCAACTAGCTTTTGAGACATCTATTCAGTAATCACTCAGATGAGTGGACACTGAATCTTCAAAATATTTAACTTTTAGTTTATAGCAGTTTCAAAGATTTTAAGATCAAGACATATGATGTGATCAATTTTGCATCTTAATTAAAAGGAGCTAAGCCTGAGCCTATCTTCCTTCACCATGCATGGCCAATAATGCAGCACTCCAAGGCTACCTTATAAGCTTGTCCTAGTAATGGAAGTCCCCCATTAGTAAAGATTCACATCTACACACGGACGGTCCACCTTGATCAATAACACGTACTGGACAACTTGACAGGGTGATCAGAGTACGATAGATAGAACAAGCAAGCAACTTAATCATCAATTGCAAGCTATAACATCTCCACATATTCATTCAAGCCACAGAATATTTCACTAAAAACTCACTACTAACTACTAAGCATTATGACTCGAATCTACAGTCATTAGTCGTACAAGAGCAGGGCTTCACTAATAGTCCGTAAGCACCCCTCTCCATTACATGACACCCTAATGTACCGGAAAACATGAAGAAGTTATATTAACCAAATAATTGTGAGATTGGCAGACAATAGGTAGCCAAAATCCTTTGCTAGCCTGGCATACTCTAGAGATTCCTGAAATTGAGTTCTCAGAACAATGTCCTTTGAACCGTCATGCAGAGAGGTCATGTGAAGGGCCTTTAGAGTCAATATTTTTGTTATTGGACTTTTCAAAAAATTAATGATCCTTTATTAGATTTACACTGATCCAGTTTAGTTGCAAAAATTCAATATTAAATTAAATAGGAACCAGATTGATATCTTCTACGCATCTCAGATACAAGAACAATGAGAAGAAAAAAAAGGTTTAGTTGAAAAGGGTAAGAGAGGAGATAAGTCATGAGATATGGGTTGACTTATAGTGTGTTCTGTTGCATACTATTGTACGCATGGTTAATTTTCATGCTGAAAAACGACCATGTATTATTCCTCCTTGGTTATGGTCTCGGTTAGAGAAAATGTTGACTCTTACTTAGGGAATACACACACGCGACGCACTCGCTCGCTTGCCCACACCTACGCGCACGCTCACACACACACACACACAAAAAAAAAGCAGCAAAAGAAAAAAAAGTCAAGGATAATGAGGAAAAAGAAACAGCCAGAAAAACCAGTTGTTATCCGCACCACGAGTTGTGAAGTAGGTTACATCATCAGGAGACTTGCAGGTGTTATTTCCTCCATGCACGCACGCAAGCACAGCGGAGAGGGTGGGGGGTAAGTCCTTCTAAACCAAGTAAAGATCTCCTATCTATTCCTTTTGAATTCTTGCCTCTACATATACATATATGCACTACTGTTCCCCATTAAGTAAACCAACAAAAATACCCTATATTATTTTTCTTTCTAATTTATCACAAAAAGAAAAATCTCGAACCACCAGTGCAATAGGCAGACAATAAAAGTTCTTGGTAACAGGTTCTTGTGCCTTACATGCATGTACATGGTAATTGAACAAGAATAAAAATGCAAATCAAACAATGTTATCAGAGCTGCTACCCAATTGAAAGTGATGTCGTAGTAATACTATGGATAACATATATTACATAAACATGGCTAGATTACAGATGTTTAATAAGGGAATGTTAAAATTGGCATCCCATTATCCCATATTCCTCTGAGATACTTCCACTAAGCACTAGAACAGGAGTACCACAGAGAAGAATACATTGGACATTCTCAATATCTCAACAGCAATTACCTCCAAATAAAAAGATTGAGCATGTTGCTAGGCACGTGTTAGTAGTTGTGAAGAATAGACAAAACTTTCAGTTTCTTTCCTGTGGAACAAGTTGCTATGGTTTGGCACTACCATTCTACCAAACTGAATTTTGAAACTCCCAGGACTTCTACACATCACAAGCTACTACATGAGGTATTTGGGATTGAAGAATAGAAAACTAGACAGGCGGTCACTTCAAGTATGGAGGGATGTCATGTCAAACACGTGTTCTCTTTTCTATGTACTTTTTATAACTTGTTGTGTGTCGTTTCTTGCCCATGCCAATGTTTCTGTGTCCACGTAGATAGAGAACCTTCGTTTAAGTTGGTCCATGAGAAATAAGTCAAGGTTTAAAGGGAAGGACTGTGCAAACATGGCATCTACTATGTGCTTAACTAAGGAAAAATAGAAAATAATGTTAATTTCTGGTAGAAGAATAGAGAATGCAGCTATTACCTGCTTACCCACCATTCTCATCATTAAATTAATGCATTTTTCCCCAGCTAAATTTGACCAAATTCACAACTTCTTTTTCAATGTGTAAGCTATAAAAAGTGGTGAGAACTAAAAAAAATTGTAAAACAGCAGTAAGATCGCGTATGTCATAATGGAGAATTACCGGTTCCGTTGACTTACCATTAAACATTAAAAAAAAAACAGCCAAGTTAAAATATCCTGCACACTGCAGTTTGACTTTTAATTGCTGGATATTCCCTCATGAATCAAGACCAACATGTTATAAAACCAAAATAGAGGGGGATACCATTGGACTAGTAAATTAGTATAAAACGTGCCGGTGAACATTCTTGTAAAGGTGAGATCTAATTGGAAATTACACTACTACATCTATGGTGAAGCACTGTGAAACGAGGTCAGTAGCCTATGTAATTTAATCACAAAATATGGTGGAGAAGGATTTCTTTTAAAAAAAATCACATCCATACCTAAATATACTTTGATGCACTCATTCGCCTCAATACCAGTATCTGAATTGCAGGGGGCGGAAAAAGAACAAAAAATAAGAAGAAAGTGTCAGAAACAAATTCAATATACTACTAATTGAAATGCAGGACACAAATAACAAAAATAGAATATTAGTTCGCATGGAGCATGAAAATAAGCAATGAATATCACCACAGAAGTAAGCGATCCTTTTTCAAACCATTAGCACCAAAATGTGACACGGACAATTTGTCGAACATAAGATATGCACTCTTATACACTAACGTTCTCCAGAAAAGGTAAAAACCCACATGCCAAAACTTGCATAATATATTTCAAAATGACAAAAAGAAAAATAAACTTGCGAAAAAAAACCGAAAAAGTTAAGGGCTTTCTGGAGAAAAATACACAATAACAAAACTGAGATTAGGGAATAGAGACCAAAATAAACGTCTTCGAGGGAATTAGTTCAAAATTTTTGGGCAAGAAAATGAATGAAATCACATATAAAAAGCAACACAAAACACAGTAAAATCCCTAATTGATGGGATATATAACAAATTTGGGGGACACCATACCAATTTGGGTGAAACCGACACGCCTGCGCTTCTTTGTGTCAGGCTGAGCGTCTCCTTCCTTTTGTTTCGGCGCCATTAGATTCGTCTTCGATCTGAGCTAGAGAGGAAAAAATGGAGAGTAAATGTTGCGAATAAAACCCCAGATTAGGGTTTCTACGGTTCAGAAAATCCCCAAAAGTGGCGCGAGAGAGAGGCGGAGGCGGGAAATAGGGCGGATGTGCATAGAAAAGCGAGGGCGGTCTTTTTTTTAGGTAAAAAAGCCTCACGTGGTAATTCTGTCGGATTTTTGTAACCGTTGGATCATGTGGGGACCACATGCGCTGTCCCGACGGGGCCCACAAGGGAAACCGGGTCTCGACCACAGTAAAATTGACGAGTTTTCTTTTTTTTATTTAACATAATTGATGTAAAATACATTTTTGGATGGGTGAATAGGTAAAAGACCAAGTACTGGATGGTATATACGCAAAACAAACCTTCTGGAAAATATCTCAATTTTTTTCTGAACCAAGAAAATATATCAACTTTTTCTATACGCATACTTATATACGTATATTAAGCATAGTATCAGAAAAAAGAAAAGAAAATATGTTCTATATGCATATTAGGTTCACACATTTTCTTACAGTGACGCTGTTATCACGTAGCAAAAATCCGCCGCTGTAACAATTTATAAATAAGTATCAAGCCCCCCCCCCCAAAAAAAAAAAAAAAAACCGGAGTCTCACTCAAAGAGAGAAAGGAAAGATGAAGGGATCATGATGCGGACCTCCAACAAGCCATGACCTTTGGCCAATGACATTCGCAAGTTTTTTTCGCTCAGTGAGGGCTTATAAATTTCTATTAGTCCAATAGATATTCTCAATTCTAACTTGTAATTAATAGAACTCAGAGAGATGCTATCTCTTAAAGGGCTTGATTGGTTCAGTCTAGTTATTTAAATTATATGAGATAGACTTGTATCCTTTCAAAATGATTTGATCCCGGATCCTTCCCACTCAAATTCAACCCTCCAACATTCGAATACAAGATCCACTCCGTTGAAGTTGATCTATACTATTTCAAGTATCTATAAACCAAAAATCAAGTGTTTTAAATACTTTTTGCCTATCCATCAAGTAGGGGAAAAACGGACGGCCTAAATAGTAAATTGGTTAGTTTAACGGTGTAGAACATTTGAAATCTAACAAAAATTAGTTTATAGGGGTTTTTAAATGTTTAGATCATAATGAAATGGCCGGATCGAGAATTTGTATGTCTAAAGAGATAGATCTAACCAACTCACTACTTTCGGCCGTCCATTTTGCGTCGCTTGATGGATGGGCAAAAGGTATTTAAAACACTTGATTTTGGTTTATAGATACTTGAAATAGTATAGATCAACTTCAACGGAGTGGATCTTGTATTCGAAAGTTGGAGGGTTGATTTTGAGTGGGAAGGATCCGGGATCAAATCCTTTTGAAAGGATACAAGTCTATCTCAAATTATATTGCAAGCGTTGCCCATGAAAAGCACGGGCCTCGTCCTGATTTATTAGAGTTATGCCTTCCTACATTAGGTCAAATTAATGTGTCCCAGGTGAAATTTGGACCTATAAATTTCCTAAAAGTAAAGCTCATTGCATAATCTCATGCAAAATAGTTTCCAAATAAATCAAAGAAACCTTTCAGTTTAAAACGGATATCACATATCTACATCAAATTGTAATTCAATTATCTAACTTGAGTATAAGTGGCAAAATTAATACTGGTGTCTTTAAAGTTAATATAAAAGCATACGCTCTGACTTCAATTCATAATATTGGCGGCTCGTTCTACTTCATGTGGACTTATAACTAGTTAAAAAATGGGAATTAAACTTTCTAAAATCCTCAATTCTCACCATTTTACCTTACAATTCAAAATAAACCCTGATTCTAGCAAGAAAGAGGGGGGAATGACCAATTTTCTCGACAGTGTCATACCAAGTTCTGTATGAATCCAACACAAATTCAAACTCCGAGCTACTCTTCATATTTCCAGATAGATATAAAAGTTCAAAATTTAAACATAACAATGCTGATACTAACAGAAAAAGAATCAGCTAACCCAAACGAAAGCCAGGAAAGAAAAAAAAAATATCTCGAAATATAAGGCTCAGACCAATTCCACAACAAAACCAAAAGAGATCCAAATATTAAAGTGGAAAACACATAATTAAGTACGTGAAAAGTGAAAAAAAAAATGTGAAGAAAAAAAACGTTCAGAAGAAAGAAAAAGAAATCTAATCTTTGACTGAAAACTGAAGTAATTAAATCAAGTCTCCCACCAAAATCCAATCTTTAACTAAAAAACATAGAGAAAACCTCTACCAACACCTGCCAAACTTCCCCATTTGCAGATCACAAGCCATCCTCCAATCTAAGAAGAGAGAAAAAGAGAGTACCTTGTGCAAAGCGAAGCAAATGATCACCGAGAGAGACGAGAATGTCGGAGAGAGAGATCGTGAGAAAGGAGGACAGTGGCAGTGACTGGAGTTGGAGCTCAGCGACTGGGGCTCGAGATCGAGGGAGGGAGGGAGATCTAGAGCTGCGGCGATCGACGACTAGGGCTGCGGTGGCTGGGGATGGAGCTCGAGATCGAGGGGGGAGAGAGAGAGATCGTGAGAGAGGATAGAGGAGAGACTGGCATTGGAAGAGAGAGGTTCTGTGAAAAGTTTTCTTTTATTTTTTTTTTTACAACCCGACCCTCTCACCCGCAGACTCGCTTGTTACAACCGACGTGTCACCAAATTTTAGTGGGCGCGGCGGGCCCTATTCACCCCCAACTCTATGTCTGCCACAGGCCTTGGCACGTACATCATCATTGGAGAAGATGTGTGGCCTCCATGCAGCTCGAGCAGTTATGTGGAATCTTTTGTTTTTGTTTTTTTGCTCTTTAGCAGTTATTTACTCTCATATGGATTGAGAATTTATTCTCTTTTTGTAGTAGTTTTATCTCAGGTGAATTAGGATTTTTTTCCCTCTTTTATGGTAGTTTAGTTTAGTCTCGCATGAATTGGAAGATGTTGTTTGAATTCTATATATAAATGCTCTTTCACCAGCTAACAAAATAATAATGCATGCTAAATTATTTGATAAATAATATTTGCGAGTGACTGCTCTCCTAAATTCTTTTAGGAGTGAAATCATAAAAAAAAAAAAAAAAAACCTTAATTTAGAAGTGTGAAGCCCTAGCTAGTTATCTTTCTCTAATTCTAATTAAAACCTTAACCCTAATTCACCTTCTCTCTCCCAGTCGTCCCTTCCCTCTCCCGTGGCCGCCCTCTCCCTCTCTCTTTCCCACTCACCCTCTTTCTCCCCAGCGTCTCTCTCCTCTCTCGTAGTCGGCCTCTCCCTCTCTCTTTCCCACGCGCGTTGCCACCAGCGCTGCCTCCTCTTCTTCCCTCTCTCCTCTTACCTGCACTACCGGCATCCCCGCCCTCTTGCCCCGTCTTCTTCCCCCTCTCCTGTCCTCTCGATCGCATCCCCTGTCGCCCAACTCCCGTCGTCGCCCTCGTCTCTTCTCCTCCCACGCGCCTTTGCCTGCTGCCGCCTCCCATCCTCCTCCATCCTCACACTATCTCAACCCCGCCCCCCCCCCCCACCCCAATCGCTCATCCTCTCCTCCTCCTCCTCGCATCCTCCTCCTCGTCCACCTACCATTGCTCATCTGCTCCAACGCTGCTTTCGCCCTGCTGTCACCCTCCTCTCGCGCCGTCAACCCTCCTCCACTTGTTACCTCTGCCTCTGTTCCCGTCATTATCTCTGCCCTCTCTTCCTTTCATATACAGTCGCCCCTCGTTCCTCACCTCTATATTTGAATCCAACTTGGGTTCATCTAGAACTCAAGTCGACCTGCTAGCAATCCAACCCGCAAACTAATTTGGATTAAGTTCTCAAACTCAGCCACAAAGCCCGATCCAATCTGTCAGCATTTACAGGACCAGATCCAATCTAAATCCAACCTGATTATAGAATCTGACCCAACTCATAGACCCAGGTCCGCTCCTTCAGCAGAACCCGATCTGCAACTACAGTGCAAACACGTTAAGCAGATCCAAATTCATTTGCATTTAGAGTTTAGTTTTCAAGTCGCTCCTCAACCACCAGGGTTCGATTTGAATGATTTTCAAGTCATTGAGATGGTGAGCGATAGCTTTACGCATCCAGCAGATATCGACATGATAATGAGGTTAAACATGATCCTAGGTAGGTGAGTTTTCTTGACACGACCAATAACTAAGGGGTCTTGGTTATTGTATCTAGAATTTTATTTGCTTTGACTATTGTCCGCATATACTCGCGAGACTGTACGTATTTGCTACTTTTAAGTTGAGCGGTCTTGATAATATCGTAAAACTTTGCATGCATGACATATGTAATGTTTTAATTTGTTTAGAACTGAAATTGATTAGCCTGTGCATGCTTCTTCTTTAAAATACTTCTTCTTGTGTTATTAGTTAAATCTTTCTTAGCCGACGATCGAAGCTTGTTTTTCGATAATTTTATCACTGATTTCCGTCATCAGACACGTTTCACATCTGATCTCAGCCTCAGTAAGTAAGTTTCTGTTTTCTTTTTCGATAATTAGGGTTTAATTAATCCTGCTCTAATTTTAGCTGACACGATCAGACCCTAGTTCTCTTATTTAAATTCTACCCTTTTCTCTTGTAATTAGGATTTTCTGTTCCCGAATTACCAACGGGTTAGTGTTTAATTGGAATTAGGGTTTTGACTTATGGTACAAGTAAAGATGAAGGGTTCGGCACGGGATGTATGGTCATTTCCTAATCTTGTTATAATTCCTCTTTAATTCTAATCAAGTTTAGTTCTTTTTTTTTTTTTTTACTTTTTGGGATCATGTAATTACTGTTTTTTTTGGTTGATTTTTTGGTTTCTGAGGTCATGCAATTAGCGGTGTTGTTTTGATCGTGCTTTATTTTTTGCTCGCACGATCTAATCCTAGTTTTCTTAATTAAAGTTTGTCCGTTTCTCTTGTAATTAGGGTTTTATGTCACATGAATCTTCAAAGAGTTAGTGTTTAATTGGATATTTGAACTAGGGTTTGATTTTTACTGTATCGATGGCAGAAGATGAAGGGATCTGCAGCGGATCCAAAGTCAGGTCCTAATCGTATTCTAATTCCTCTTTAATTCTAATCAAGTTTCATTTTTTTAAAAATTTTTGTGTGATCATGCAATTATTTGATTTGTTGTTGAATTTCCTGATTAAATTTTCTTTTGAAATTTCTTCATGAACCACTAGTCAGGGGGTGTCCTAATCTACTGGCTGGTTCCTCTCCAATGCTGTCCTAATCAAGGCTTAGTTCTTTTTATAAATTTTGAATCTTGTATTTATTGAATTTTTTCCTCAAATTATGCTTTACTCTCATTCGAGTATATAGTGATTTTATTTAACTATTTTCATGATTTTAGTACGCACAATGAAGTGATGATGCTTCCACACGAAAATCATGACATTTGTTAAATCTCACCTGCATGTTCTATGACTCAATAAATTTGGTAACCAACAATCTTTGACATGTTCTGTTTGTGAAATCCTGTGTGTGGTACTTGTTTTTTTGAAATTAAGAGATCAAATACTACAAATAAAAGAAAGTACCTGTGCCCCTTTCATATAAGAGGAGTTCTTTTCTATTTCTAGTTCCCCTCTCGAAGGAACCTTCTGATTTCAATATTTTTAAATTATAATCTGATTTTGGATGGGTCTAGCTTTTATATGTTGTTGTCAATGACTGTTTAGCCTGCCAACTAGTTTATGGTATGCAACATTAAACCTAACTCCACGAGCTCTGTATTGTTATTCTTTCTAAAAACATTATCTCCTAGTTGCAGTTATGTCTAAATCTAATTAATTTTCCAGTTTATTTTGCTAGTATGTTCTGTGGTTATGTTGTATTATACTCGGTCTTTCTGTTTGACAATGTTATTACTCGAATTCCATGCACGTGCACATGAAATAACGATATAGAGAGCTTTGGGTTATTAATGTTGTATCTTGCTTTTAATTATAAACTTGGGATACAAATACCAAACTTTTTCACTATGTTTCATTAAATGCATGAGAAAAATAAAAAGATTAAAAAATGGTGAAAACTATCATGACTAACACATTGCAATCAAATCCATCTGCCAAATTAATCGCCCCAAGGCTTTGCATGAAAATAGTAAAGGTTCTCGTATCTCTTAAAATTGTCAGTTTTTATGCGGTTGTGCTTTGTGTAGTGAGTCATAAAGGATGTTTTGTTTGGAATGCAATCAGATAAGGGGATATGTTTTTCTTGGAACCCTTCCACCACTTTGATAAGAGTCCAATCCAATTCCTGCGTTGTAGATCCAAATCCATGCCTTTCGAGATATTCACCTTTGAACACAATAACCCAACTTCTCTCAACCATGCTTTAAACCAACCTTGACCTGTGTTTTGGGAAAGCGCTCAATGTTGGTATGCTCTGACATGCTAGTCCTACTTTTCAAACTTTGGCTCTCTTTTCACTGCATACCTTTTTCTCTTATAGTCGAGTTCAGGCATCTTCTTTACTTGCACTTTTAAACTTTAATATCTAATGCATTTTCTTCTAAGACCTTTTCTTTCATTCAGTGTGATGACAGTGTTGCCCTCAAGCATGGAGACAGGCAAATGGTTTCCATCTTTGGCTTGTAATGAAGGTTGCTTTGTAGCTGATTTTCTGTGGACTTCTTATTACTAAATTTTATTTATTTATGAATACTTTTTGCTCAAACATTCTGTTTAATTTGATTTCCAAAATGTCTCGAAAAGGGGGGTTCGATTTATTGTAAGTATCCTCAGTGAATGAATTTTTCAGTATAACTCATTGATAACCGCAAAAGAATGATGAATTTGTTATCTCTGAATTTTTCGTACAGATGTTTTCCTCGTACATGGATTTGCAGGCAAAGTTTCTTTGTGAATCCACTATATGGGGCATATAGTTTCGCTACTGAAATGCTTGACTTAAGCACTTCGATAGGAAGCATGTAGTTGCTTGCAGTGCACATTCATACTAGTGACTAATTTAGTCAGACTAAATAGCAAATGCAAGCATTTATTTCTCTCCTACGGGCTTCGTAGTCTTAACATTATAATTGGGTCTCCAGAGCAATCATCTATTTTCTCACTCCTATACACGTCAGAATCATTTGATCATAATATAGCATTTCAGTCAAGTGGTCTTGATACTACATCCGGCTTTCCTTTCAAGTTTGAACTCTACATCACACTATGACTTTACTCACTTCTTAATTGTTGATTTCGGGTTGATGCATCCCCCTTCCAAAAAAAACCCTCAATGCAGCATTTCAGTCAAGTGGTCTTTATACCATCCGTCTTTCCCTTCAAGTTTGAACTGTACATCACAGTTTGATTTGTTGATTTCAGGTTAATGTTTTTCCCCCCCAAAATTGGTTTAGTACATTTATAGTTCCATGAATATCTTAATGTTTTCCAGATCTGTGATTTTATTTTATAATCTAGATTTTTGGCAAAGATCCTATGCTAAGGGGTTCTTGATGCATTTGAGTTTTCTAGGTCTCTGGTTATATCATCTGATTGATTGTGTATCTAGCGCCTTTATTTTGGTTGCGGCTGATGTCTGTGCCAGCAAAATGTCCTCGTGAAGATGCCAAATTTGCTCAAACATCTTCTTTTGTCAACCAGTTCAAGATATGTTACTATTCACTGAACTTGTGTGTATTATATTTAACCATCCAGCCAAAAGAAGTTTATCAAAGTGTGCTAGTGATATTTATTGATTCTCCAGAGCCTTTACCTTGGTTTGCTTATATCCTTGCAAGAGAAGATCATCTCTGAGGATGTCAAATGTGGTTAGCATCTTCTCCAGTCATCCAATACATATATTGTTAATCAGTTGAACCTTTGATCATGTCTTATCTTTATGTTCTGTTTTAGATACAAGTTACTATTGCCTTTATTATATCTAATTACATCTTTTAGTTGTAGTTATTACTTCTAGTTGATTTTGCTAATTTGTTCTATTAATGTCTTGTTATGTTAACTCAGTCATTTGTGCAATCTTTCCCTATGGATGCGACTTCAAATGTATTCCCATAAATGTCTTGTCTAAGTTTCACATCTAACTGCATTCTTCTTGGTAAATGATTGATTTCAATTTGGTGCATTCATTTATAGAACCTTTTATACCCTTGTACACTTTGCTACTTGTTACTACTAATATTCTTCCCATGCATTGTAAACTTCTGTTTTTCCCCCCTAATGTGGTTAGATATTGTAGTTTGAAAGGGAGTTTTATTAGGATTCTGCACATGAAAAGAGTTCACATGTTGGTCGATTACAGCCCTGCTAGCACTTAAATCTGATAGGAGCCCCGTCCAATTCTAATGGATTTTCTTATTTGTTTGACGGAAACAGTTTTTTTACTGAACTTGTAAAATGTGTATTATATTTAACCATCAAACCAAAAGAAGTCTATCAAAGTGTGATAGTGATAATCATTGATTCTCCAAAGACTTTATTTTGGTCTCCTGATATCCTTGCAAGAGAAGATCTTCTCTGTGTATGTCTAATGTGGATCTTCTCCAGTCATCCAACACAGGGGTTGCTTAGTTTTCCCAGTTGATTTTGCTAATTTGTCCTATTACTATGTCCTGTTATAACTCAGTCATTTGTGCAGCTTTCCTTATGGATGTGACTTCAAATGTATTCGCATAAATTTTTTGTGTAAGTTTCACGTTTAACTGCATTCTTCTTCTTAGCGAATGATTATTTTCAATACTCTGCATTCTTCTATAGAACTTCTTGTATCCATGTACACTATGCCTACTTGTTTACTAATATTCTCCCCATGAATTATTAACTTTAGTTTCCCCCCTAATGTTGTTATAATTTGTAGTTCGAAAAGGAGTCCCCTGATGGGGATTGCTTTAGTATTTTTAATTGTGGTTGTTTTGTTTTATTGTTTAGTCCCACATCGGTTGTGATGATGAACTTCTTAGTGTGTAGGCTTACCAAGACCTGTAGTTCATTTGGTAGACTATGGTGAATTGATTAAAGTAAACATTTTTATTTAGCACGCTGATGTGCTTTCAAAAATTAATCTTTGTATGATGATCTGCAAAGTGAGAGAGAGATTTTCTTAGTACTGAAGCCCGAATCTATCTTTATCCGTTTCTTTCTTCCTCTTAAACCGTAATTTCTTTTCCCTCTTCCTTCTTCTCTCTTCATGTTCTGCACCCCACCCCCCACCCCCCCACCCCCCCAAAAAAAAAAAAAAAAAAAAAAAACGAAAACTAATTGTGAAGGAAAAATTTAAAGGATCGGAACAAGAAGAATACCTCAGAAATCCTAGTCAAGAATTGATATAAATCTAGTAGCAGTTGTAATTTTTTTAAAATAGATTTCATACATTTTGAGATTTATTTTCAAGGGATATGTATTGATTACTTGTTTCTCCCTATGAAATCTTCAAGAGCTAATGAACCTTAAGAATGCATTTGGTATGCAAAAATTCACTTGGGGAATTCAAGATTTTCATGCAAATTCTCCTGTTGGGGTTAAGTTTAATTCAACATTGTTGGAAATATTGGATTATCCTAGGCTTCAAATCCTTAATTCTTAGGAATATAATTCCCACTATGATATGAGATCTCACTTGATGAGCCTTGATTAAAGATTTTATTTCCCAAAATAAACTTATTGATTCTCTGCTATGCTGACTATCGCTACCGCCGCCACTACTGTTGAGCATCACCGCCACCGACTATCACTGCCACAACCCAGGTCAAGGATTTAAGCATAGTAGGACATCTAAATATTTATTAGGCCCAGCATCCAGTTTGACTTAAAAGGGGGGAAAATTAATGGAGTTTTGGATCCATCTTATTTAATCATATATTTGTCTACCTCCCAAGACTACACGATCCCATGGAGATAGTGCCCCTCCCCAAAAAATAAAATTAAAACACACACAAACACATAGACAAAGCACACAACGAGGAGGGAGGAGGGAGAGGGCACCAATCACCACCATCTGGAAAAAGAGGAGTAAAAAAATGTTGATACTGGATATATTTGAAAAAACTTTTTGTTCTTTTTTCCCCCTTATATTTTCTTTCTTTCTTTTTGCTTCTTGGAGGAAACCTGTTTGAAAACTAGATGAAGACTATACATATTGCTATATATATGTGAGTTTGTGGCTTATGCTATGGCATCAAAAAGGTAAAATGGCATCTCCCACCATTATTATTTTGATATTTGGCATTAAAGAAATTATCAGGTAATTAAAGAAGGACAAAGGATCAAGCTGGTCATAAGCAGAAAACATAGAAAAGAATTTTGTGAATTTGGCAGGTGTAAATGTCCTTATACCACTTTATTCCACTTTCCAAACAGTCAATAGAAACTTGAAGTATTGAAGAAGTGTTTGCTTTTGATGGAATGACGAATGAGAAAGGTCATTGACACAGAAGAGCTTGAGAGGAACTTCGAGTATTACTGCTTCCTTCAATGGAAAGTCAAAAGTTCAAGACATGTTTGCTGTGAATAATCTTAGGGGCATTTTGCGATCTTGCTAAGTTCATAGGGTTTCCCCACGAGCGTTCGAATCTCTCAGACAATTTCTTTTTATCTTTTTTTTTCTCCTTCTTTTGTATCTTCTCCTTGTTTTCAATTCGGGAGACAAATCCAAAGCCATGGAAAAAGCGAAACAAGTTGTTAAATATATATCATTGAGACTCAAGAAAAATTCTCTGTTTTTGAATAATATTTTTAAAGAAAGTAGGTTCTAAGAGAGTATGTTCTGGGTTGCCAACCCAGAACCCGAATTGCTGAATAAATTTAGGTTGTAGAAACACTTTAAAGAATAAAAATTTTCCATGTTGACAGGCGTCTATGCGGTCACGAAGAAGTAGATTTTTGGAATTATTTTTGGGGAGGTCTGTCCTTCGAATTAAATTCCTTTTTTTAAAAAAACCCTAATGTCAGAGAATTTTTCCTTTCCTTTTTCTTTTTTTCGCTAATTAATTATGTGTGAATATGATATATTTCTCTGGTTCTGCCAATGTTTCCTGACATATTCTATATCGATATATTCTGTCATCTTCCTGCATTAATATGGCCTTCCTGATATGATGAACACGACAATGAATTTTCCTGTAAGGAAATTTGTTAGATGCATTTCAGTCAATTAAAATACTTGACAATATACCATAATTCATCCAACTATTGCACAAAACACACATATTTTTCAGAAGGCTTGTGCATTTCATGAGAGCAATGATTGACGAATAGAGGGGACAAGAAAGTGCGTGTTCTCTTCTCTTGGCCTTCATTTGAAATTTCACATGGTTGTCCTATAATATGCCTCACTGTCCAACTATTCATGCTTAAAAAATCTTGCTTTTTTCCAGTAATATGAAACACATGAGTTGCATCCAATATATAACTACTAACTCTTAAATTTTTTTGAGCATTTCCTTTTCCTATTTTTAGCTAATCAACAACACAGTATTTTAAGATCTATGTTTTACTTCTTGACAGTGTTTTTCTGAGAATACTGTCTTAACTACTAGTTCTTAAAACTTCTTGCATGACAAACTCATTTTTTATGTACAAAAGATGCTGTTCCTTTGCTGGGCCTATTAAAACCCTCACAAACCCCCATCCTCCAATCAAGAAACTAGTAAAAACTTCCCCTGATCATAACAAAATGCTACCAAGCTCACTCTTCCTCTTACTCTGTGTGCTGTTCCCCTTCTCCAACTCTCAAACTTTCCTCCAAATCCTCCCAGAAAACACAAGTTCTGGCCACCCAATCGTTGGGGATGCCCCCGTACTTGCCTACTGCGAGAGCTGGAGGTTGTCAGTGGAAACAAACAATGCAGGCAACTGGAAGAAGATCCCATCTCGATGCCACGATGCAATAGAGTCCTACATCAATGGGCCGCAGTATGTATTGGACTCCAAGGTGGCTGCCCGCCACGCAAACTCCTACGCCAAGTCCATCAAGGTCGCAGCTGACAAGAAGGACGCATGGGTTTTTGATGTCGATGAGACACTAATATCCAATGTGCAGCTTTACATTGTCAGCGGATATGGGTATCGTATTTTTGTGTCAGCATGGATTATATTGTCAACAACTTGTCATTGAAGTTTTCAGCTTTTTCAGATCCAAGGTTGCTAATGAGACGGCATTTGATCAATGGGTCGATTCAGCGAAAGGTGCAGCTCTGCCGTGGAGCTTGTGGCTTTACAGGAAGCTCCTTGGGATGGGATTTCAGTTGATACTCGTGACGGGTCGCAAAGAAACTCATCGCAATTCGACTGAACAAAACCTGGTGTCTGCGGGCTATCATTCCTGGCATAAGCTGATTTTAAAGTAAAAACTGAAGCTATCAGGAACCATAAAATGAACTTGAATTGAGTATTGATGATGTTATTTTTGTGTCTTGCGCAGAGAATCATTGGACGCTGAAAAGACTGCAGTGGCCTACAAATCAGAGAAGCGGGCAGCGCTGAAATCTAAAGGGTACAGGATTCATGGAACACCGGCGACCAGTGGAGTGACTTGTTGGGGTCTTCCATGGCCAAGAGATCCTTCAAAGTCCCCAATCCAATGTACCACATCCCATAACAAAATATATGCATCATCCCTTGACTGATAAAATCCCCTAGCACAATTAAACAGTTACACAGTTCATAACAGAGTTTTATCTGCACATCACAGCTTGTTTGGCCTATGGTTAAAAAGTTAAAATGATTTGATGTATCATTTTGATATCTTATGGAGTATATTCTTTGACCTGCACTTGATTGTTATCTGAAATTTTGGTTGTAAAATTTGAGTGCCCTTTGTTTTTCACGTCATGAGACTCAAATTTGGAATCCTGCAAAGCATTCAGATCCTATCATAGTACCAGGGTACTTTTAATGTGCGGCTTGCTCAATAAATTGTTCACACCCATTGTTATCTACTGTATTTTTAACTGTAGATGAGCGTACAACTTGGACAATGTATCAGGTACATAGTGTTCTTTAATAGGTACTATTCGTTTATGTTTATTTTTGATACATAAGCTACAATCAGACTTAAACTTGACAGTTTTCATAATTCACTCTCATTTTTTTTACACCAGTGAATTCATTTACTTTGATTCTTTGCAAGGGGAGGTCATTGCATGAAACCAGTTTTTAAGCCCAAAATTGAAGGATTGCTGTGAGATGTGGAGGGTGTCCATTAATCAATTGGATTTTAAATTTGTATATTTATCAAACACAATCAAATCCGGTTTGACCTGATTTTAATCTGAGTTTGCAATGGGAAGACAATTGAATTGGAGGACTAAACAGCAATTGCAAAGATTTGAAAGACTAGTATCAAAATAAGTATAATTATGGGATCAATATCTAAACAACCAAAACAAATTTTTTATTTTTTTTTCTGGAAGAAAGGCCTGGCCTTGAATAAATTCTTTTTCTCCAAACGGAACCAAAGCAAACCCTCCTGTAAACCCTAGCCTTGTCTCTTTCTTGTCATCATCCCTCCCGTTATCGGGTTCGGCGTTATCGGGTTCGGATCTTGCGTTACGAGAACGCGATGGTAGCGAGTCGAGCGCGACAGAACGCTATGAGATCGGGCCTGGTCGTTCTCGGATCCATCGCGTTCGGCTGCCTCTCTCTCCAAGTGGGATTCAAGCCCTACCTCGAACGGGCTAGCGAGGCCGCCAATGTACCCGAATCCGACCTCGTACCCGAATTCGATAACCAATCTGAAGGCGAACTCTCCACCTCTTTCCCCAAGAAGAGGAGAGAAATTACAAGGACACGGTTCTTGAATGAGAAAGAGGTAATCTTTTTATTTCCTATTTTGGGTGTTACTTTTTTGATTGATTTTGTGCTTCACTGAAACCCTAGAAAATAGCAATAAGCAGTTTGAAGTTTAGTCGACTCGAAGAATTCAATTAAAGTTTTATGTGCAAGATGTCGATTTTATTGGGCAGGAGTCTGAGTCTGTGCAATTGAACTATGGGCATTTTGGTTAAGTGGGCTGCTTGTAGAAGTGTAGATGTATACATATTTTTACCCATATATATGAAATATAGGCATGTCTTGGGTTTGAGGAGTACTTTAGACACTTTACGGGATTTTAGGAGAGACTGGGCGTGTTTGGTAATTGTAGTGTAGGTGTAGGAGTTGTGAGATTTTAGAGAGTTAAAACTTTTTTGAATCGTTAGCCACTTTCAAAATTGATTTTGAGGGATGATATTGGGTGATTTGAGGTAACTCATGGGATCATGATTACTCTAGCTCTTGCCCATTTTAGGACCTTTGGCAAGAGTTAGCAGCATTGTAGGACATTTGGCAATAATTAGCATCTCACTTACTCTTGTTGCCAAACAAGGCCTTGGATTCTTTGACCTGAATTGTGTGCCCATTGCTAATCATTAATGTTAACTGATATAATATGTACGAATTGCAATAAGAGAACAATATAAATAATGTGAAGCTCCATTTTCTATATAACTTCATAGAACTTATATTTGTATAAGAGATTTTATGTTCCACAGATTAATCCACCTATGAAGGGAATTGCACCCAAATACACCTCAAACCGAGCATGCTAGTGGCGGTAATTCCCTTTAGAATAGGACCACAAGACCAGATTTATACTACACAAGATTTTCAAAAAACACAATTGTTGAAATTGTAAAATAAAGCCGATGAGCATTTTTATAGTTTATATACGACAATGGTTATTGGTGTATTACAATTTTTCGGTAGCTAAGTCCTTGAAATTATAAAAAGTTTCATGCCATTTTTATGGGTCACATACAACAATGAAGGCACTACAATATCTAAATAGCTAAGCTCACCAAGTATAACACTTTAATAACTTATACTAGTATCATGCTTAAGTGGGATCAAATAAGTACCTTATTAGAAATCAAACTTTTATGACAAACTTTGCCCATGAAAACTCTATGACTCTCCCCAACCTTGCGATCTCCACCTACTCTTCTGGGCCACAAAACGCCTTTGGGAGTAAAGTATAGCTGGATCCCCAATAAGATGTTGAACAGGCATGTTTGTTCATAGGGTTCAAGTTTCAAGTAACATATCCTAATCTTGCAAAAATCAGAAAAAGAAAAAGAAATCAAGGATTAGTTAAAATGAATATGTAGTATTAATTCTAGTTTTGCAACAAATTATCTAGATAAAAAGTCTTACCAATGCGGTGCCAGGGAGCTATGTTGCATAGACATGGCTATGCCGACATGGACACGCTACGCTATGCCGACATGGACACGCTATGCTGACACGTGAAAATTTTCAAAAAAAAAAAAGAAGAAGAAGAAAAAGAAACAGTTTCATGATAAGAATCTCAGTGTTATATAGCTAGGGAGAGTGAAGCTCTCTACTCATAAGTGTAAGATGGTTGGTTGAGTTATGAAAGAAAATAGTTTTTAGTGCAAAGAAAGTTATGATGATGGGTGAAAGACACTATGATTAAAGGAAATTAAGATGCTATGATACAAAGAGAATGATGATAATGCAAAACACTATAACAATCAAAGGATAAAAGAAACTAGAAGATTTAAAGAAAAGAAACAACAAGATTGAGTTGTTGAGACTTTAGTTACTGCCTCATATGTTGTGTGTACCGCTACTACTATTGCCTTTGCTGGTTAGTGCTTGTAGTTGCTCCAATGGTCTACCCTTAATCTTGTGATTGCTGCCCCTTATTTGTTTGGTGCTTGTCTTGCTTTGTTGTTTCTATAGTAATCATGTTTATATAAGTACCGATAACTTATGGTGCAATCGAAGGACTTTGGGTGTAAGACAATTAACAAGAGGCTTGGTTTGTAAGGCAATAAATGGCTCAGAGAACATTTAATCGTAAAGATTAGTGCGTAAGGAAGAGTCACCGATTTGTGCAAGATCTAATTTTAGATCTGGATTGATTTGAGTAGACATGCTTTCCAAATTTGGATAGATTTGCATGATGCAACTGGCATTATTATTTTTTTAATTCAACCATATGAAAACTAATAAGATTCAGGGTTCCAAGGGGACCTGAGTGTTCTCTGGGGTTCTTGGGTTGGGCTTTGTCAACGTGAGGATTGATTTCAAGAAATTTTAATAATAGATTTGAAATGAATTTGTGATAATCTTCTAGTTTGGGTTTTGTATGAGAATAAAAAAATAATGTTTAAAGAGTGGTAATTGAATTAGCTTAGTATTTAAGTCTTCAACTTATCCTTTAGGCATAATGGAATTTGATTAATGAGAGGAGATGGATCATTGTATTTGGATTTTGTGAGGGGAAGAAGATGAACAAAAGAGTAGTTTAATCTTATTATTTCAGTTTAACCCCCCCCCCCCCCCCCCCCCCCCCCCGCCCCCCCCCCAGCCCCCAACCAAAAAAAAAAAAAAATCCATATTGCAAATGTGCCGCATTCAATCCACTTTCTTTGAATTCAAACCTAAGTTGTACAATACTAATCCTTTATAGTTTGGACAGCTCAATGAAGTTAGATTGCACTCAGGTCAAGTTAGGGAAGAGAAGTTTTCTCTAGCAAACAAAATGCCACAATGCCCCTTTCAATGAAACATTATGAAAACGACCAAACATGATCTCGGATTCTCAATTGTGACAACGTCACTTGTCATAACTTGACATGATTAAATAGATCAATAGTTGAGATTGATTCTCGAAAATGAAGAGACAATTCATAGAATGATAGAATGACTAAAAAAACACTCCCATTAGTAGAAGAGTGCATCTAACTCATAAAAATGAGAAGATAAGATGAAAGAAAATAATGCACACATGAATGCATGAGACATATTTTGAAATTATATTTTCTTAAATGTTTAATATACGTGTCTGTGTTTGTATATAATTATATATGTGACCAAAAAATTCAAAAGTAGGGTATATACAAATTGCCCCACATAGAATCATGTGTTTATAGGACAAGTTCATGTAACAGATCCCCAGAGTGATCATTTTGGGTAAGAGGCTAAGTCTATGGGGCTAAGTCGGTCATCTTTTTACTTGAACGTCTTGTGGACATGTGAGTCCTCAAGGTGCAATCTATATACCACCTACTTTTGATGTTTTTTAGATAAAAAATAGATATCTATGTATTAAGCATGTAGAAGGGCATAATTTAAATCATCTATCATGCATTGTACGAATGCACTATTTTCTTATTTTATTTCATTTTTATTACAATTTATCTTCTCTTTGTGACTTAGCCATGCTCTTCTACAATGTATATAAATAGTAGGAACATGCTTATGAATGATAGACTATGCATACAGTCACTCCTATCATGGAATGTGTCGTGGGTATTTTTAAGAATTTTGTCTTTTGTTTGTGTGTCGTGTCTGTGCAACACAGAATTGATAGTGTATCTAAAGTAAATTTCTGAGCCATTCAGCGTTAAGAGCGTATGTAGTGACAAGAATAATCAATTCAGATTTCATAATACTTCTAGCAATCACAGACTGTTTGTTTGATGAGGCTCGTGCAATGGATGCTCCACTAAGCATAAATACACATGTAGATGTGAACTTAACATCCATTTTTGGATGTGCTAAAGGATTATAGTGATGACAACTAGCTGAGTCCTAGATTGTTAAGTCCACTTGTGGAATTTTATTCATGCTTGGTGGAGCTCTTGTCATATGGGGCTTAAACAACTATGTAATTGCTAGAGTACTATGAGGCTCGAATATGCCTATCATACATTAGCATGTTCGTGTTATTATGTACATTGTGATAGTCAAGCTGTTATTAAACAATTGAAACAAAAGACTAACTCTAAATTGAACAAGTATTTTTATATAAGATATAAAATATAAATCATTGAAACGGCTTTCAGAATGTTATGCGACTTTTAACTTTGTACAATCTGAGTCATATTTACCTATTCATCTAACAGCAGATTTACTTGCAATGGCCTAGGTGGATGTGGTTGAGCCCAAATCACTAAGGTCATCGATGGTGAGAACCCTAATTTTATAATGGAGTTTGAATGAAAAGAAATGAGCTGGACAGATATAGCATCTAAGAGAGTTTAGATGAAATGAAATAAGGTAGACAAATATGCCATTAGAGAGTACTCGTATATACATGCGGAACTTGAACTATATTGGAGTAAGACACTTAAATTCACCCATAGAGCAAATCAATTTAGGATAAATCTTTGAAGTCTCAATGATTTGGGACATAAAGCGGGGTTCTTTTAGTCATTTACATTCCCTAAGGGAGGGTCATCATTGAGGCTGTAATTGTTATGGTTGATGTGTTAGTCTAGTTACTCTCATGAGATTCAGTACCGATTGTATGGCTTTATAATGTGTCAGACCAATGCTTTAAGTCTTTTATTAATTCCTGGGATATAAAGGGGGTGTAAGGTTCATTCTGGTCTCTTCAAGATGCAATAATGGCCACAAGTGTGTGTTCTAAAGCTAAAGTTACCTGCATTTACTACATAGAATGTTCTTACATATGATCTCATCCTGATCAATCATATGAGTCCAATCTTTTTGACTTAAAATTGGTTTGTTTTTCCTTGGTCAATTACTTCACATATTTTTTTATTTTCTTTTATTTGTGCTTTTGGGAACGGTTTATGTTTCTCTCTATTTTTGAACAATAAGAACAAATTAGAGGAAAATTAAGAGGCGCGGTTCCTCTCTTCTCTTGGACTTTATACAAAATATGAGGAAGAAGATAAGAGAAATTTCTCAATTTCTCCTCTTCCCTCAAAAATTATATAGACCTTTTAGTCTAAATATCTCTCTTAATTTTCCCTCTAGATAAAATCTTATTTTGTAATTTTATTCACAACTGGATTGCTATGGTTTGATATTTGTTACTTGCGAGTGAGTGCAATCGAAGGTAATATCAATAGAAGGGGGTTGTACATCTGACGGAGACGTGGGAGGAAGGATGGTCCTTATCCCTTTAGCGTATACGTATGTTTCTCCGATTTCTAGTAAATTCATTTCATTTATATACTTTTAAATTACCATTAAAGTTGGTAATAGTTTTCTAAGCAATGATATATTATGATATCTTTTTGTAAATTCCACCTAAAGAAAACATTTCAATATATCTGAAGGGTAAATACTCTGCAGTTGAATTTAGAGACGTATCATATAAATTATTTGGAATTTGTGTAACTCCCAAAAATTCTCAAGTTAGGTGAAACCATCTCAACTGAAGAATCTAAACTACCAGCTATATATAGATCTTCCTTAACAAAGAATTCCTTGTGAAACTAAAAAAGTATTACATTTCATAGTTTTCCAGTATCGAAGATAAATATAAACCAAAAATATGAGCTCAAATAATTTTAACCAAAAGCATCCTCTGGACAACTTCTGAAGAGTGAGAATCAATAAAGCAGAGTCTTTTTAGAAGTTGTCTTAACTTCCCTTTTCCTTTTTTCTCTTTTCTTTTTTCGTATTCATGATATTCATTTTACTAACTTAATTTGTTACTGAATATATTGTCGGTCAGAGATAGCAATCAATGTATTTCATCACTCTTTTTTTTTTTACTTTTTGGCTTCTACCTATTACATCCTATTTCTTTCTTCTTATTTTGCCTTCTTGGCTTAGTTGCAACCTCTTACATTTGAATTTCATAACTACTGCACACAGTACTAAAAGAGTCAGAAGAATGGAAAAGATGTTGGATTTTCTATTATGAATATATTTAAAGTTTTAAACTGCAAATCTTATAGGATTTGTGGGAAACTCCCCGTTATTCCTTTTTTTTGTTTCCTTGCAGGAGTTTGTACTCTAACCAACCCATGTCACAATTTAGTTAATAGTACTTTTCTGTTTTCTCAGGACAAATGCATCTGTTTGGATGGTTGGTGTCGCAGGATTCGGTTCATATGTGTGAACCACACGCGCATATTATAAAAAGACCAATTTCATGTTGACACGTGGGATTGACTCTCTCATAATATTATAAGATATCCAAAGACTTTAAAGCTTCGTCCCTCTAAAACTGACATCTTATCCGCGTGTCAACGCGAGAGTGGTTCTCTTATAATATGTGTGACTCACACATATAAACCAAATCCGGTGTCGCATGGCGATCTGTTGTAAAATTTCTCAATCTTTCGCAGAGTCTTGTTGGCTTATCTCATTTTTCATGAGAAAATGCTTAGATGATGAAGATGATGACGAACTGAAATAATTAATTAGTATGTATTTACTACCTTGAAGCATCAAGTATATTCGGATGAACACTCACAGAAGAACAATTATAGATTTCTATGTGGATTTAATGTAAAATATACTGGAAGATCTGTCATTTTTTGGCTTGGTTTCTTCCATTGGGTGGGATTTTTATCGTATTCCTGAATCTTGTTTAGTTGAATTTAAACTTTTAGCTGGAAAATATTTTGAATTCAAAATAAACCTTTGCTTACTGAACTGTATATCAACCCAAATCCTTATTGCATTGTCTTCATAATTCTCGCCTCGTGATGAATAAAGTATACATTTTCTTTCATTTTGATAGTGTTGTAAGTGCTCTAGAATTTTTTGTGGAAAAGGAAATGTATTTGGGATTCAGATTGCAACCTGCTGCAGTTTTGAAAGTCCTATGATGAATAAATATGAACAGCATTGATATTGGTCGTATTTTAGCCTTTACTTGGAGTCAGATAGCAGTATTTTGTCCAAGTTCAGATTTTGGCACTGCAACAGATAATGATGCAGAAGTTGAACTCATGATGTTGATTATTATTATTATTCCCCAGAGAAATGGTTTTATTTCATTGCTTTCTGCTTCCCAATTCAATGCCCCTCGTTGATAAACAAGGCATTTATAGGGAATTTTTTTTGGCTCTCTCTGCTTGACCCTTTGATGTTTTAGTCTTTTTCTTTAGTTATTATTTTTCTGGAGAAAAGAAAATTCAGCAGATATAAATAAAAGACTACATATCAAATGCTTAAAGGATTTTTAGCTGGAGAGCATCAGGTTTTGGGCTCTCTCTGCTTGACCTTGGGACGTGCACATTCGTTTTCTAATATTATGATGAGTTAAAGAAGTGAAGATAATGTATTGTTCTAGTTTGGTGACTCAGCTACCCATTCTGTGTGCATGCTCTGAGTTCTGATAGGGGACCTCAAGTTCTCACATTTCACACTGTTCGAGAGAAGTCTCGTGTTGGATTTGGCGGTTTTTTTTTTTTTTTTAAGTAAACGGTGAACTGATTCGGTGTCCTGTGTTTTATTAATAAATTTTTTATAAAAATAATTCTGAAAATACATCTGAACGAAAGGTCCTCTCAAGCCAAAGAACTTGTAGTTGGTAAGGAAAAAGAAGAAAAATGATTTTTTTTCTTTCAAGAATTTAAGGCAGAAATTTCCTCATAATTGATTACGTGTGTCCGAGAGTGTGGACTAGTAGTGTTCAAAATGTTCGGATCCTCTATTTAGTGGAAATAATACCAAAAACAATAAAAAAATGGGAAAGAACAAAAAGTATTGGACTTTAACTAAACTAGAGTGGGATAGTATAGATTTGAATTGGGTTGCACAGGATTCACTTGCAAATTCATGATTCACCTATAATTAATACGCATTTACAAATAAATTTGGTATCAGTTAACAAACTCGATAACCTATAGGACTTGAGATTTGAGTTTTAGATTATCTAAATCCACTACCAAATTTTAAATTTCCAATATAAATCAATTAGATTAAGTAACATTTTTCATTCAAATATATTATATCATTTTTACTTTTTTAAAAAAATGAATTTTTCTGCAACATGCGTTTAAGAAGAAAAAATAATTAAAATCGAACAAAGTAAATTTACTGATTAATTTGCATATCTTGATGCAATAAACGACCAAAAGATCTCCAATTCCCAATCACATGGGGACAATTCGGATCAGATTCAGATGGAATTATGGGCCCCTGTTTGCCAACGCATCAACAAAACTATTGGGCTCGTGGAACTTTGGTTCGCTCAATGCAAATCACGTGGATTCATTCTTTATCTCTTTGTGGACCTCGCTGGCAATTGTATCCAGAGCCGAAACCGTTCGAGTTGGCTGTCAATGATTAATGCAATGGGCCCTCACATGTCAAATCTCAAGCGTTTTTAGAGTAAAACATTCAGAAATTTGTCATTTTTTTAGCTTCTGTAAACAAAAAATTGAAGCGAAAGTTAACTTTTTCCTCCCCTCTTTCACACTAAACACAACAGAGTGGAAGAAAATAAATGTAGAGCTCATGGTATTAAAAGCAACAACTAAGTTTTTCAGAGCAAACAAACAATCCCTAAAGAGTGAAGGCCAGTGGTCTTGTTGACAACAGCGTGATAGAAAGAGGACAAACACTTGATGATTTCAGTGAGCTCTCCGTTCAAGAAAATTTAGTGACACTGCTGTCTATAATTTTGCTTGAAAAAAGATCAAATATTTAAAAAAAGAAAAGAAAAAGAAAAGAAATCCGGCATACTAAGTTTTTGGCTAATTACAAAGCTAATTTGGTAGAGTTAACATTGACATGCCGAGAAATACTTTGTTTTAGGGGTACAAAAGGATCGGATATGAAACGGGCATACGTGTTACCAGTTGGGTATCTTAGAGAATAGCCAGATACCGATGTTACACATAATAATTACTATATTAGTCATGTGAATTCGGGTTTCGGACTAAATTTGAATATTTGTAAGATATTTTCGGATATGCCTAAACTTTAAAGGGGATAGAAAATGAGTTGCACTCTTAATTTAAATACTTTTTTATGTGAAAAAACTAAAATTATGTAGATATAATTACGGGTGAGTTCGGGTTGAAACTAGTTGCGGTCCAAGGTCCAAGTTTTTGTTGGAATTGAAGAATATAAAGGTGAATCTTCGAGTTGAATTATGGCAAGATCCGTTGATGGAATCAACCGGATGATGGTTGGAGTGTGTTCTCCTTCCATTTGTGATGAACGTGGTATATTCACATGTTCAATTCCGACTTCGAATGAATGAGATATTCAAGTCCAAAGATTGCCTAATTCAAAGCCAAAACGGGACTAAAGGTAGCTTAAAGCATTTAGTCCCATATTGGCCGTGGGATGGAAGTTTGTGGTGTATATATAGAGAAAATTGAGAACAAAGGGCGTGCCCTTTGGATACTTGGAGTTTTCGCGCGCGAAAAGGAGGGAACTATGCACGTATGTGCGCGCGCGCGCGCCGCCGCTGGCGGCGGCGGCGGCCGGCCAGGCACGGGCACGGGCCACCAACCGCTGTCGGAAAACCGACAGGGCGGTTGATCGGTTGCGACGGTTCTGTCCGAACCGTCGCAACTGCTGGAATTTGGCGGACGAGAATACCCCTCCAGAGCGCTATAAAAAGCGCTCCAGGGGTCCATTCTCAGACACACCAATTCGAGATCACTTTCTCTCTTTCTGAAGGATCTCTCTCTCTCTCTCTCTCTCAATTAAGTTCTGAATTCGATTCTGAACTGGGCTCCAGCGAAGTGGGAAATCCACGACTTCCAGAGCGACTTCCAACGAAGTGGGAATCCGCGACTTCCAAGTGAAGTAGGAATCCAAAGCGACGTCCTAAAGGAGATTCTGCCAAAATTCTTCAACCTTCCTACGTCCTCAACAGTGGGTGTTCCTCCAAAAGAGTAAGACAAATATTCATTTGAAATTTGTCGTTATACCGCTGTTTTGCTAATCCTGTGTAGGTACTGGTTGACTACGGTTCGACCGTACGGTATTTGGTAGTGCTGTCCAAATACCGTGAAGAAGTGTTGTATCTTGGGAGACCAGCGTCCATTATCCCGTAAGCACCGGTGCGGGGGACGTAATTGTCTTAAGGAGATTCGCTCTAAGCGTACCTCACTTCAAATACTGTATAAGTGGATTAAGTCCTTTATACAGGGGATATACTTTACAGTATATCAAGATTGACGTAGATTCAGTCTAAGTGATACTGTATAAGTGGATTAAGTCCTTTATACAGGGGATATACTTTACAGTATATCGAGACTGACTTGAATTCAGTCTAATTGGTGCTTAAACCAAGGAAGGAAATTGAAAGGTGGTTCTTGAATTAAGGAACGTTCTATTGAACGGAAAACCTCCCACCTGATATTTGCCGACCTGGCCAATTAGATTGTTGATATCTCAGTGATCTTGATTAGTTGTCAGATTGATTCTTGTTAAGCAGGATACCCAACAATCTTAAGACAATATTGTTTCTCACTTCTGTTCTGCTTGAACTTGCAGAAAAAATGTCTGAGACAAATCAAGATACCTCCAGCAAGGCAACAAACATACCGCTCCAAGGTTTGATGCCAACTCCACTTCCTAACCCGAAGCCGGAGAAGCCAGGAAAGTTTGATGGCACAGAGTTCAAGAGGTGGCAACAGAAGATGCTCTTCTACTTGACCACTCTACATCTGGCCAAATTCCTGCAGGAGGATCCACCAGAACCCGGAACTGATCGGGATTCAGTCCTTGCATTCGATGCTTGGACACAAGGTGACTTCCTTTGCCGAAATTATGTTCTTAATGGGCTGGATGACTCTCTTTACAGTGTCTACAGTCCGATTACTACGGCAAAGAAGTTATGGGCCAGTCTTGACAAGAAATACAAGACTGAAGATGCTGGTACCAAGAAGTTCGTCGTTGGACGATTTCTGGAGTACAAAATGGTGGACAGCAAGACTGTAATCAGTCAGGTGCAAGAGTTCCAACTTATCTTGCATGAGATAGAAGCCGAAGGTATGATCCTACCTGAAAATTTTCAGGTTGCTACTATCGTGGAGAAACTCCCACCTGCGTGGAGAGATTTCAAGAACTACCTTAAGCACAAGCGAAAGGAGTTGAAGTTGGAGGATCTCATTGTGAGGCTTCGTATTGAGGAGGACAACAGAAAGTCCGAGAAAAGGAGCAGTAAGAACTCCTACGAAGCAAAAGCCAATGTGATCGAAGACTCAAAGGGGAAAGCGTCTACTTCCAAAGGCTTAAAGCGGAAGAAGACTTCCCAGGGGTACAAAGGCAAGGTCCAAGAACGCAAGAACATGCGCTTCAAGGGAACTTGCTACATCTGCAACAAAGAGGGGCATAAGGCGAATGAATGTCGCAGCCGTCTCAAACAAAACAAGAATCTTGTTGATTGTCTTTTTAAAGACAATGTTGCAGTGGTAGACAAAAAGTCTGTGTATCTGTACCCGAAGCTTATAAATAAAGAAAATTCTTCTGTTTATTTGCTTGAGTCTCCTAATTTGTGGCATGCTAGATTAGGGCATGTAAATTACAAGTCTTTAAAGAACTTGTCTAATCTGGGATATATTCCTAAACTCAACTTGGAAGAAATTCGCAAGTGTGAGGTTTGTGTTGAGGCCAAGTTGGTTAAAAATTCATTTCACTCAATAGATCGAAATACAGAACCTTTAGGGTTAATTCATAGCGATCTATGTGACTTGAAGTTTATGCCAACTAGAGGCGGTAAAAAGTATTTTATTACTTTTATTGATGAATGTACAAGATACTGTTATGTGTATCTTTTAAACAGTAAGGATGAGGCAATAAATATGTTTACAACATATAAAGCCGAAGTTGAGAATCAACTCAACAAGGAAATCAAGATTCTAAAATCCGATAGAGGCGGAGAATATGAATCAAATGATTTTAGTGAGTTATGTGCTAGTTTTGGTAAAATACATCAAACTACAGCACCATACACTCCTCAGCAGAATGGAATTGCTGAACGGAAGAACAGAACTTTGAAGGAGATGGTTAATTCCATGCTCGTAAGTTCTGGAGCTCCGCAGAACTTGTGGGGGGAAGCTCTATTAACTGCAAATCATATTCTAAATAGAGTACCCCACAAGAAACTTGGTCTTATACCATTCGAGTTATGGCATGGAAGGACACCTTCCTACCATTACCTCAAAATGTGGGGGTGCCTTGCAAAGGTGCTGGCACCATTACCCAAAAAGACTAAGTTGGGAGCAAAAACTATAGACTGCATATTCATAGGCTATGCCTTGAATAGTAGTGCCTATAGGTTTCTGGTTCATAAATCAGAAATACCAGATATTCATGTAAACATGATTATCGAATCTCGAGATGCTGTGTTCTTTGAAGACATCTTTCCGTACAAACGGGAAGCAGATAAGACTTCTGGGAAAAGAACACACGAGATGGCGTTCAGGGACGAAAGCCCCGAGGAATCGAATGTTAATGCGGAAATTGAAACAAGAAGAAGTCAGAGATCTAGAATCTCAAAATCTTTTGGTCCAGATTTCATAGCATACGCTATTGAGAGCGAGCCTCAAACATTTAAAGAGGCTATGTCAACCCCAGAAGCACAAATGTGGAAAGAAGCTATAAATAGCGAAATAGAATCCATACTAAGTAATCATACTTGGGAATTGGTAAACTTGCCTCCTGGAAGTAAACCAATTGGGTGTAAGTGGATTTTCAAACGAAAATTAAAACCCGATGGATCTATCGATAAGTACAAGGCTAGATTAGTAGCCAAGGGTTATCGGCAAAAAGAAGGACTTGACTACTTCGATACATATTCACCAGTAACAAGAATAACGTCCATTCGGATGTTGATTGCGATTGCAGTATTGCACAACTTAGATATCCATCAAATGGATGTCAAGACTGCATTCTTAAATGGTGAATTAAATGAAGAGATATATATGGAGCAACCTGAAGGATTTAAAGTCAAGGGCCAAGAACACAAGGTGTGTAAATTGGTAAAATCCTTATACGGTTTAAAACAGGCTCCAAAACAATGGCATGAGAAATTTGATAGTGTCATGATCAAAGATGGATTCACTATCAATGAATGCGATAAGTGTGTTTACACGAAAACAGTTGGAGATGCATGTATCATTGTCTGTCTTTATGTAGACGACATGTTGATACTTGGGACTAATATTGAGATTATTAAGTCCACTAAAAGAATGTTATCCAACAGTTTTGATATGAAGGATCTGGGGGTTGCTGATGTAATTTTAGGCATTAAAATTACTAGAACACCAGATGGAATCAGTCTATCTCAATCTCACTACGTGGATAAGATGATAGAAAGATTCAAGGATCATGGGATAAAAGAGAATACAAATCCTTTTCTCCCACACGTCCACCTTCATAAGAATACAGGAACTGGAATACGCCAGTTGGAGTATTCTCAGATTATCGGAAGTCTAATGTATTTAATGAATTGCACTAGACCCGATATTGCTTACGGTGTAAGCAAGTTAAGTAGATATACTAGCAATCCTAGTGATCTACATTGGACCGCTCTACTACGAGTATTGGGTTACGTATCACATACCAAGGAATATGCCTTGAGATATGGAAAGTATCCTCCTGTACTGGAAGGATACAGTGATGCTAATTGGATTGCAGATTCTGAGGAATCAAAATCAACTAGCGGATACGTATTTACTCTAGCAGGAGCAGCGGTATCATGGAAATCTTCTAAGCAAACATGTATTGCCCATTCCACTATGGAATCGGAATTCATAGCCTTAGATAAGGCTGGAGAAGAAGCTGAATGGCTTCGACAATTCTTAGAAGATATACCGTTATGGCAAAAGCCAGTGCCCGCTATATGTATACACTGCGATAATCAAGCAGCTATATCTAGGGCACAAAATGTTATATACAACGGTAAGTCTAGACATATTCGTCATAGACATAATACCGTGAAGCAGTTGCTCTCAAATGGAATTATCTCTATTGACTTTGTATCGTCAAAGGATAATTTAGCGGATCCGCTTACTAAAGGTTTAAGTGGAGAGCGTATAAACTGCGCATCGAGGGGAATGGGTCTAAAAGCCTAACCTTACCGAGTCAGCTTAATGGAAACCTCACTTAGCGACTGGAGATCCCACGGACTAAGTTCAAGAGGAAAAACTAGTTATGATTGACTCAGCAAGTAAGCACTTGGGAGCTTGACTCCAATCCATTCCTAAGGTGCATATAAGTGCTTTTCTACAAGTGGATTAAGGATAAGCTTAACGCTTTTAATGATGCCTATATCTTGTTACTATACAAGTGGAGTAGAGTAGACTACTCTTCATAGGTCCATCACCTATGTGAGTATAGAGTTGGGTCGGCTCTTTGGGAATCTCTATGGAGGCTGTTATTCCCTAAAGATACTCTCTGAAACAAGAATGTCCAGGGCCAAAACGGACACAACAGAGAACCAAAGTTGATTTGGAAAGTCACTGTGTGAAGCTTGTTGACTTGGCTTACACTACGGCTAACAGTTCAAGATCTAGTTCACTGATTAGCCAGTAAGTCCGATAAAGCTTTCGCTATGGAAGGTTCAAGACCTAGTTCACCTATCCTTATGCAGTTTCTTTTCTCAAGTACCTTTCACAATAGAGTCAGTCTCTTTGTGTGTCATTCCTTGAATCTCTCATTCATTGTGGGGGATTGTTGGAATTGAAGAATATAAAGGTGAATCTTCGAGTTGAATTATGGCAAGATCCGTTGATGGAATCACCGGATGATGGTTGGAGTGTGTTCTCCTTCCATTTGTGATGAACGTGGTATATTCACATGTTCAATTCCGACTTCGAATGAATGAGATATTCAAGTCCAAAGATTGCCTAATTCAAAGCCAAAACGGGACTAAAGGTAGCTTAAAGCATTTAGTCCCACATTGGCCGTGGGATGGAAGTTTGTGGTGTATATATAGAGAAATTGAGAACAAAGGGCGTGCCCTTTGGGTACTTGGAGTTTTCGCGCGCGAAAAGGAGGGAACTATGCACGTATGTGCGCGCGCGCGCGCGCGCGCCGCTGGCGGCCGGCGCCGGTGCCGGGCCGGGCTCGGGCCCGAGCCCGGGCCCGTGGCCCGTGGCCGTGGCTCGTGGTCCGTGGCCTGGGTTCCCTACCTGGTTCTTTTTGAATCAGGGTCAGTTGGTCCGCGAAAGGATTCGAATCTCCAACGGGTGTCCGTCCGCGCGAACAGATCCGTCCGTTCGCCAACCGCTGTCGGAAAACCGACAGGGCGGTTGATCGGTTGCGACGGTTCTGTCCGAACCGTCGCAACTGCTGGAATTTGGCGGACGAGAATACCCCTCCAGAGCGCTATAAAAAGCGCTCCAGGGGTCCATTCTCAGACACACCAAAATTCGAGATCACTTTCTCTCTTTCTGAAGGATCTCTCTCTCTCTCTCTCAATTAAGTTCTGAATTCGATTCTGAACTGGGCTCCAGCGAAGTGGGAAATCCACGACTTCCAGAGCGACTTCCAACGAAGTGGGAATCCGCGACTTCCAAGTGAAGTAGGAATCCAAAGCGACGTCCTAAAGGAGATTCTGCCAAAATTCTTCAACCTTCCTACGTCCTCAACAGTGGGTGTTCCTCCAAAAGAGTAAGACAAATATTCATTTGAAATTTGTCGTTATACCGCTGTTTTGCTAATCCTGTGTAGGTACTGGTTGACTACGGTTCGACCGTACGGTATTTGGTAGTGCTGTCCAAATACCGTGAAGAAGTGTTGTATCTTGGGAGACCAGCGTCCATTATCCCGTAAGCACCGGTGCGGGGGACGTAATTGTCTTAAGGAGATTCGCTCTAAGCGTACCTCACTTCAAATACTGTATAAGTGGATTAAGTCCTTTATACAGGGGATATACTTTACAGTATATCAAGATTGACTTAGATTCAGTCTAAGTGATACTGTATAAGTGGATTAAGTCCTTTATACAGGGGATATACTTTACAGTATATCGAGACTGACTTGGATTCAGTCTAATTGGTGCTTAAACCAAGGAAGGAAATTGAAAGGTGGTTCTTGAATTAAGGAACGTTCTATTGAACGGAAAACCTCCCACCTGATATTTGCCGACCTGGCCAATTAGATTGTTGATATCTCAGTGATCTTGATTAGTTGTCAGATTGATTCTTGTTAAGCAGGATACCCAACAATCTTAAGACAATTATTGTTTCTCACTTCTGTTCTGCTTGAACTTGCAGAAAAATGTCTGAGACAAATCAAGATACCTCCAGCAAGGCAACAAACATACCGCTCCAAGGTTTGATGCCAACTCCACTTCCTAACCCGAAGCCGGAGAAGCCAGGAAAGTTTGATGGCACAGAGTTCAAGAGGTGGCAACAGAAGATGCTCTTCTACTTGACCACTCTACATCTGGCCAAATTCCTGCAGGAGGATCCACCAGAACCCGGAACTGATCGGGATTCAGTCCTTGCATTCGATGCTTGGACACAAGGTGACTTCCTTTGCCGAAATTATGTTCTTAATGGGCTGGATGACTCTCTTTACAATGTCTACAGTCCGATTACTACGGCAAAGAAGTTATGGGCCAGTCTTGACAAGAAATACAAGACTGAAGATGCTGGTACCAAGAAGTTCGTCGTTGGACGATTTCTGGAGTACAAAATGGTGGACAGCAAGACTGTAATCAGTCAGGTGCAAGAGTTCCAACTTATCTTGCATGAGATAGAAGCCGAAGGTATGATCCTACCTGAAAATTTTCAGGTTGCTACTATCGTGGAGAAACTCCCACCTGCGTGGAGAGATTTCAAGAACTACCTTAAGCACAAGCGAAAGGAGTTGAAGTTGGAGGATCTCATTGTGAGGCTTCGTATTGAGGAGGACAACAGAAAGTCCGAGAAAAGGAGCAGTAAGAACTCCTACGAAGCAAAAGCCAATGTGATCGAAGACTCAAAGGGGAAAGCGTCTACTTCCAAAGGCTTAAAGCGGAAGAAGACTTCCCAGGGGTACAAAGGCAAGGTCCAAGAACGCAAGAACATGCGCTTCAAGGGAACTTGCTACATCTGCAACAAAGAGGGGCATAAGGCGAATGAATGTCGCAGCCGTCTCAAACAAAACAAGAATCTTGTTGATTGTCTTTTTAAAGACAATGTTGCAGTGGTAGACAAAAGTCTGTGTATCTGTACCCGAAGCTTATAAATAAAGAAAATTCTTCTGTTTATTTGCTTGAGTCTCCTAATTTGTGGCATGCTAGATTAGGGCATGTAAATTACAAGTCTTTAAAGAACTTGTCTAATCTGGGATATATTCCTAAACTCAACTTGGAAGAAATTCGCAAGTGTGAGGTTTGTGTTGAGGCCAAGTTGGTTAAAAATTCATTTCACTCAATAGATCGAAATACAGAACCTTTAGGGTTAATTCATAGCGATCTATGTGACTTGAAGTTTATGCCAACTAGAGGCGGTAAAAAGTATTTTATTACTTTTATTGATGAATGTACAAGATACTGTTATGTGTATCTTTTAAACAGTAAGGATGAGGCAATAAATATGTTTACAACATATAAAGCCGAAGTTGAGAATCAACTCAACAAGAAAATCAAGATTCAAAAATCCGATAGAGGCGGAGAATATGAATCAAATGATTTTAGTGAGTTATGTGCTAGTTTTGGTATAATACATCAAACTACAGCACCATACACTCCTCAGCAGAATGGAATTGCTGAACGGAAGAACAGAACTTTGAAGGAGATGGTTAATTCCATGCTCGTAAGTTCTGGAGCTCCGCAGAACTTGTGGGGGGAAGCTCTATTAACTGCAAATCATATTCTAAATAGAGTACCCCACAAGAAACTTGGTCTTATACCATTCGAGTTATGGCATGGAAGGACACCTTCCTACCATTACCTCAAAATGTGGGGGTGCCTTGCAAAGGTGCTGGCACCATTACCCAAAAAGACTAAGTTGGGAGCAAAAACTATAGACTGCATATTCATAGGCTATGCCTTGAATAGTAGTGCCTATAGGTTTCTGGTTCATAAATCAGAAATACCAGATATTCATGTAAACATGATTATCGAATCTCGAGATGCTGTGTTCTTTGAAGACATCTTTCCGTACAAACGGGAAGCAGATAAGACTTCTGGGAAAAGAACACACGAGATGGCGTTCAGGGACGAAAGCCCCGAGGAATCGAATGTTAATGCGGAAATTGAACCAAGAAGAAGTCAGAGATCTAGAATCTCAAAATCTTTTGGTCCAGATTTCATAGCATACGCTATTGAGAGCGAGCCTCAAACATTTAAAGAGGCTATGTCAACCCCAGAAGCACAAATGTGGAAAGAAGGTATAAATAGCGAAATAGAATCCATACTAAGTAATCATACTTGGGAATTGGTAAACTTGCCTCCTGGAAGTAAACCAATTGGGTGTAAGTGGATTTTCAAACGAAAATTAAAACCCGATGGATCTATCGATAAGTACAAGGCTAGATTAGTAGCCAAGGGTTATCGGCAAAAAGAAGGACTTGACTACTTCGATACATATTCACCAGTAACAAGAATAACGTCCATTCGGATGTTGATTGCGATTGCAGTATTGCACAACTTAGATATCCATCAAATGGATGTCAAGACTGCATTCTTAAATGGTGAATTAAATGAAGAGATATATATGGAGCAACCTGAAGGATTTAAAGTCAAGGGCCAAGAACACAAGGTGTGTAAATTGGTAAAATCCTTATACGGTTTAAAACAGGCTCCAAAACAATGGCATGAGAAATTTGATAGTGTCATGATCAAAGATGGATTCACTATCAATGAATGCGATAAGTGTGTTTACACGAAAACAGTTGGAGATGCATGTATCATTGTCTGTCTTTATGTAGACGACATGTTGATACTTGGGACTAATATTGAGATTATTAAGTCCACTAAAAGAATGTTATCCAACAGTTTTGATATGAAGGATCTGGGGGTTGCTGATGTAATTTTAGGCATTAAAATTACTAGAACACCAGATGGAATCAGTCTATCTCAATCTCACTACGTGGATAAGATGATAGAAAGATTCAGGGATCATGGGATAAAAGAGAATACAAATCCTTTTCTCCCACACGTCCACCTTCATAAGAATACAGGAACTGGAATACGCCAGTTGGATTATTCTCAGATTATCGGAAGTCTAATGTATTTAATGAATTGCACTAGACCCGATATTGCTTACGCTGTAAGCAAGTTAAGTAGATATACTAGCAATCCTAGTGATCTACATTGGACCGCTCTACTACGAGTATTGGGTTACGTATCACATACCAAGGAATATGCCTTGAGATATGGAAAGTATCCTCCTGTACTGGAAGGATACAGTGATGCTAATTGGATTGCAGATTCTGAGGAATCAAAATCAACTAGCGGATACGTATTTACTCTAGCAGGAGCAGCGGTATCATGGAAATCTTCTAAGCAAACATGTATTGCCCGTTCCACTATGGAATCGGAATTCATAGCCTTAGATAAGGCTGGAGAAGAAGCTGAATGGCTTCGACAATTCTTAGAAGATATACCGTTATGGCAAAAGCCAGTGCCCGCTATATGTATACACTGCGATAATCAAGCAGCTATATCTAGGGCACAAAATGTTATATACAACGGTAAGTCTAGACATATTCGTCATAGACATAATACCGTGAAGCAGTTGCTCTCAAATGGAATTATCTCTATTGACTTTGTATCGTCAAAGGATAATTTAGCGGATCCGCTTACTAAAGGTTTAAGTGGAGAGCGTATAAACTGCGCATCGAGGGGAATGGGTCTAAAAGCCTAACCTTACCGAGTCAGCTTAATGGAAACCTCACTTAGCGACTGGAGATCCCACGGACTAAGTTCAAGAGGAAAAACTAGTTATGATTGACTCAGCAAGTAAGCACTTGGGAGCTTGACTCCAATCCATTCCTAAGGTGCATATAAGTGCTTTTCTACAAGTGGATTAAGGATAAGCTTAACGCTTTTAATGATGCCTATATCTTGTTACTATACAAGTGGAGTAGAGTAGACTACTCTTCATAGGTCCATCACCTATGTGAGTATAGAGTTGGGTCGGCTCTTTGGGAATCTCTATGGAGGCTGTTATTCCCTAAAGATACTCTCTGAAACCAAGAATGTCCAGGGCCAAAACGGACACAACAGAGAACCAAAGTTGATTTGGAAAGTCACTGTGTGAAGCTTGTTGACTTGGCTTACACTAACGGCTAACAGTTCAAGACCTAGTTCACTGATTAGCCAGTAAGTCCGATAAAGCTTTCGCTATGGAAGGTTCAAGACCTAGTTCACCTATCCTTATGCAGTTTCTTTTCTCAAGTACCTTTCACAATAGAGTCAGTCTCTTTGTGTGTCATTCCTTAAATCTCTCATTCATTGTGGGGGATTGTTGGAATTGAAGAATATAAAGGTGAATCTTCGAGTTGAATTATGGCAAGATCCGTTGATGGAATCAACCGGATGATGGTTGGAGTGTGTTCTCCTTCCATTTGTGATGAACGTGGTATATTCACATGTTCAATTCCGACTTCGAATGAATGAGATATTCAAGTCCAAAGATTGCCTAATTCAAAGCCAAAACGGGACTAAAGGTAGCTTAAAGCATTTAGTCCCACATTGGCCGTGGGATGGAAGTTTGTGGTGTATATATAGAGAAAATTGAGAACAAAGGGCGTGCCCTTTGGGTACTTGGAGTTTTCGCGCGCGAAAAGGAGGGAACTATGCACGTATGTGCGCGCGCGCGCGCGCCGCCGCTGGCGGCCGACGCCGGTGCCGGGCCGGGCTCGGGCCCGGGCCCGGGCCCGTGGCCGTGGCTCGTGGTCCGTGGTCCGTGGCCTGGGTTCCCTACCTGGTTCTTTTTGAATCAGGGTCAGTTGGTCCGCGAAAGGATTCGAATCTCCAACGGGTGTCCGTCCGCGCGAACAGATCCGTCCGTTCGCCAACCGCTGTCGGAAAACCGACAGGGCTGTTGATCGGTTGCGACGGTTCTGTCCGAACCGTCGCAACTGCTGGAATTTGGCGGACGAGAATACCCCTCCAGAGCGCTATAAAAAGCGCTCCAGGGGTCCATTCTCAGACACACCAAAATTCGAGATCACTTTCTCTCTTTCTGAAGGATCTCTCTCTCTCTCTCTCTCAATTAAGTTCTGAATTCGATTCTGAACTGGGCTCCAGCGAAGTGGGAAATCCACGACTTCCAGAGCGACTTCCAACGAAGTGGGAATCCGCGACTTCCAAGTGAAGTAGGAATCCAAAGCGACGTCCTAAAGGAGATTCTGCCAAAATTCTTCAACCTTCCTACGTCCTCAACAGTGGGTGTTCCTCCAAAAGAGTAAGACAAATATTCATTTGAAATTTGTCGTTATACCGCTGTTTTGCTAATCCTGTGTAGGTACTGGTTGACTACGGTTCGACCGTACGGTATTTGGTAGTGCTGTCCAAATACCGTGAAGAAGTGTTGTATCTTGGGAGACCAGCGTCCATTATCCCGTAAGCACCGGTGCGGGGGACGTAATTGTCTTAAGGAGATTCGCTCTAAGCGTACCTCACTTCAAATACTGTATAAGTGGATTAAGTCCTTTATACAGGGGATATACTTTACAGTATATCAAGATTGACTTAGATTCAGTCTAAGTGATACTGTATAAGTGGATTAAGTCCTTTATACAGGGGATATACTTTACAGTATATCGAGACTGACTTGGATTCAGTCTAATTGGTGCTTAAACCAAGGAAGGAAATTGAAAGGTGGTTCTTGAATTAAGGAACGTTCTATTGAACGGAAAACCTCCCACCTGATATTTGCCGACCTGGCCAATTAGATTGTTGATATCTCAGTGATCTTGATTAGTTGTCAGATTGATTCTTGTTAAGCAGGATACCCAACAGTTTTTTTGGGAATTTTTAGCAATTCATCAGCTTTTCTTTCCTTTATTTTTTTCCTTTTTTTCCTTGATTTTCTTTCTTTCTTTTTTAACAGAGACTTGTCTTTTTTTAATTCGTTTTTTTTTTTCGTTGACTTGTAGAAAATAAGTAAAATTGAGTAATCAAGGTGGTAGCGGGGAAAGAAAGGACCATATGATTGCATGATAAATCGTAACTCAATTTCGGTTATGCAAAATGAATGGAAAATCTGATGCAATACCCATTTTTTTAAGTTTTCTAATGAGAAAGTTCACACTTACAAATAAAAATCACTTTCACACTTTCATCCCCAATTTAACCTAAAATAAGAGCCTGTGATTTCAACAAAAAACCTGTTGCAAACTACAATAGTGCAGGTTTTTGATCAGTTTTCCATTTATGTGAACTCTTTCATGTTATCTGGGTGCTGCTTCATCCTGCTCAGAGTCCATACTTTTTTTTTTTTGCTTAAATTTTTGTGAGATTGTAAATATTTTAAAATTGTCTCAAAATCGCTGGTGAAGATTTTGACACTTGGCAGCAATGACAGCGTATCATATCTAGACTCTCAAGAGTCTGTTTGTTACATAGAAAATGAGCCAGAAAGCGTCCATTTTCTCTGAATTTATGTGCCTCATTTATTTTTTTCATGCCTGCGTGTTTGATTGGGAAATTTGCAGCCCAAAAATTTTAGTCTAAATTGTTGCAGTTTTCAAGAAACAGATTGAAATCTGACATTGTCAATTGGGCTCAATTTTCAATTGAAAATCTTTGGGCTTTTCCAGCCAAACAGCCCCCAAAAAAATCTAATTAGTGCTTGTGATATCAAATTCAGAAATGTTAGGAGTACGCCTACATTATAACAACAAATGGAGAAATGCTATGAGCACCTATCCATGGCGACAAAACCAGAAATGCCATCTCCTTTGACTTGCAAAGAGTCCGGATTTTCGAACCAAGGGCTCATTTCTAATTCATATTCCCCCCCTATTTAATACTTATTTTTATATAGAAAGGTGTCCTTATATTTAAGTGGGGAAAATAATAACATCCGGGGGGTGGGGGGTTAGAAACAAATTTCCCTAGACTGAGTATTCTTTGACGCCAAGCACACCTTGTACTCTTGGAAAGCAAAATGGAGGTGATACATAGCGATTATATCATGTTTGGATTTGTTTATTTTAAATACATAAACGAATACATATATTGTTTGAGTATTAAATGCTCAACTTGTGTTCGATATTAAAGTTGAGTTTACATTTGAATCTGATCAAAATATATGTTCTCACTTACAATTTTATATCGCCAATCAAATACCGTAAAACTTACATGCATGTAATTCATTTATAACTGTAAAAGAGTTTATCGATTATGACTTACAAATTACAGCCAATTACAACCACCAAACAAACCATATACTGAATTTCATAACACAGGAGAATTTTCTTTCATTTCAGTTGTAAAGATAATTTTTAGTTTCATCAGCAAACAAATATTCATAATGAGTTGAAATTTGGGGCTACATTCATGTGGTCCTCAGTTGAGATTAAGAGAAACATTAAAAATTTGTAGACAATTCATATAGCTCAAAGTGTGCCCCCACCTCTTGAGTTTAGGCGAATCCATTGATTAATATAGAGTTAGATAAATCCAAAAGCTCATATTAAGTTTAGTGAAATGTTGTCTCACTTCTGACTCCAATTTATTTAGCTCCCCATTTTGAGAATTATCTTTTTATACCTTCAAATTTCAAAATGAAGCTACAATTGAAACTACACCTATCATTCATCTACTTCCACCATTAAAATTGCCTTTAGAAACACGTCTTAAAAATTGTAGCTCTCACATAAAAGTTAACACTTGATAGTTTCAAGTATATAATATAAGATTTTTTTTTCATAATATACAGATATACATTTTAAAGTATTTTTTTAGTTAACATCGTATACAAAGTTAACCCCAAAAAAACAGAACACTATTTTGCTCTGGAATTTACCAAAATTGTTCATTTTAGAAAAAATATTGAGCAAACGCTGCAATCATAATATAATTTTATCCATGACAATTCCCCATTCAACAACTGAATCGAACACGGAATCTCTCTCATGTGAGAGGAGCAAGAAGTGTTAACACCAGGCTTAACACGCTTTCACGAAAAATTACCTTAATTAATATATTTGTCCATAATTAGCAGTATAATTTGAACTTCTTTTAGTGGTTATGTTCGGATCATTAGTCTGATGTGTATTTCGTTGCTCTCTGTTTTTTTTTTTGTGCGCGCGCGCACATCTGTTGCGGTGGGGTATTAAGAGCATTCTCATGTGTTCGTCTGAATCTATTCATTTTTGAGATCCATTCGTTAACTTTTTTTTCAAGTTGACGGTCCAAAGTGTTATCAGTGTCGTCCGCTCTTTTTTTTTTTTTTTGGGGTAAGATTGTGACTTTTTTTTTCTAAGAGTAAAATCAGAATGAGTGAAATGTTGAATCAAAATTATGATATTAATTAATTAAATTTATGCTGAATCGTAAACGTATCTAAAATATTAGTAAATAATTAAGATTATAAACTTAAATAAAAAAAGAGAGAGACATAAAAAAAAAAAGGAGAATATAATATATTGCTCGAAAAGAGAATATACGGGTATCCACTTGTAAGGAAGGGAATATTTTCAGATCATCTTCGCGCAGTTTATTTACACCTGCTATTGAAAGCACCCACTACTCACCCAATAACTGACTTGTGTCCCATCTGCAACACGCGGTCGTTGTTAGTATGACGGGACGCCACGAAGCCGGGTCCCATTTTGACATCGAAACAACGCCAACATCTCGAAGCTACTCTATTTCAGTTTTGGTAACCGAAAGCGGGATGTTCAAATCAACGGCCCGATTTCGTTTAAATTTTAGAAACTAAGATAACCCGCACCTTCTGATACCATTGCGTAGCGTGTTCCGTTGGCAAACGGACTCCCCAAATCTTAACCTTAAGCCATGAGATTAAGGACACATGTTAACTAAACTGTGCTCGCGCATCGGCGTGGTAAGTTTGTGATTATGGAAACGAGGGAAGGGCGGTGTATATGGCGCGCCCGCCGGAAGGGGACATTCTCGTTCTTCCTCCCCCTCGTTTCGTTTCTCGGTGCCGAGATTGTTGGTTTTCTGTAGAGTAGCGGAGAGCTCAGAGCGATTTCGCCCCCAATTTTTTCGCAGAACCTTAGCTGAACCGGAATTTCCTCTTCTAGAGATCCCGATCGAGGTAATTCTTGCTCGGATCGGTTTAGATTTCGCTTCTGGAGCGCTTAACCTCTCGTTAGGGCTCCGTTCCATGGAGAATTTATCGAGTCGCAAATCAGTTCTGAGAATTAGGGCTTGTAGAAGGAGATTTTGTTGTAGAAAGATTGTGTGTTGTTGTTGTTGAGGATTAGGGATTGTTTTGTTTGTTCCTGTGTTGGTTGGAGCCATCGATCATGAGAATAAGGGAATTGGGCCGTGAGGATAGCGAAATCGAGGAGTCTCGTGGGAGAAAGATTGTTAGGGTTAGGACGAAGAGAGCGCTGGTTGGGGCTGGAGCTCGGATTCTGTTCTATCCGACGCTGCTTTATAATGTTTGCAGGAATAAGATCCAGGCCGAGTTTCGATGGTGGGATCAAGTCGATCAGGTGTGTTTCTTCCCAATTTTCATTTCTCAGTTTACGTGCTTTTTTTTTTTTCCCCGTTTCCTTTTGCTGATTGAAGTTGTTTATGTAATCTGATGGAAATTATGTGCTGTATATGTTTTGAATAATTGATTATTATGGCGATCAGGTTTTGACCGTAGCTTCTTGTATTTTTTTTGGGGCATGATGTATTTATTTGGGATCAAATTTGTTACCTTAGCCCACCTTACCTTACCTTTATTTAATGTATTTGGCTTTTTTTTGGTTACCTTGCCTTTTTTATTACACTTAGGATCAAATTTGTTGTGTTTCTTTTTTGCTTCTTGCTTCCCTTTTTTCCTTTTCCTTTTTTAGCTAGGGGTATAGCAAAAGGTGTCATATTTCATGCGTATGGCTTCATTCGTCATCCACTAGGGCACAATACAGTGCAATTTCTTTTCTTTTGTCGCATGTGAGGTGTTTTCAACTCCTTACTCATCATAATCAACATATTAGACTTAAGCTGCAATCAATGTAAACGAATGGTCTAATCAATTGATGAAGTCGTATTAGTAATATCACATTGGTCATTGATTTCATTTGGTCAGCACATGCCATGGTCTAAACTGTGAAGGGATAATGGAATACCTCGTGAGTGAGTAATCTTGTAGTTGTTTTTCTTGTTTACTTGCAAAGCATGTTATTCCAGGCTATTGGTTAAACTAGCAGTTCATACACGCATTATTTAATTGTATGTCACCTCAATGAGTGTTACTAGAGCAGTTGCCTTGATCATGGCCATGGATCTTGCACCAAACTGTCATAAACTATGTTGAATATATCAATCACAAAGAATGATTATGTACTGCATCATATTTGTCATATGGGGTTGGCTATGGTGCTCAAACCACTAAGTGGCCGACCATGTGAACCTGAATCTCTAGCCTTATATCTACTGCCAGAATGTTGAAAATCTGTCAAAAAATGGTTTTTCTTGCACCTTAAAGCCACTTGTTGGGAGGTCAACATGTATAACTAAATGCTCACATGGATTAAGCTCATGTATCTAAGAGCAATCTCCTTGCAAAAGAAAGAGTTAAGAGTCTAGAGAAAAGACGATAGATGACAAGATATATAAGATAATGTTGTTATAGACATCCGCAAGCTATTTATTGCAAAAAGAAATGACATTGACGTTTAGAGATGATAATAGATTATTGATTTATTGTCGAAGCTGTTATCAGTTTAAAATACATGCATGATAAGAATGATACATTTTTAATTGTGTTAAAACGTGCAAGAAACAAGATTATCCTACAGCAATTGCTACATCCTATATGCAGACAGTTTTGAGTTACTAAATTCCAGTGTAGCCGTTGTCTGAAAACTTTGTGGCTTAATTGAAGCTATCTTGCTCCTTGCCTGAGTTGATAGTGACGAGAAAAAAATGTTGATTTCATGTGTAATTGAACAGTTTACCGTCACAACTGTACAGCTAGATGGGCCTGCAGCTATTGATATAAATACATCAAGTCACTAAATCTACTGGTTATATGTTGTCTTACAGGGGAAAATATATGGGTGACTGCTGATGAGCAGGATTTCCACATATCTCCCAACTCCCAAGCACTAGGCTATGTTCTTGGACGTGTTGATTTGGGCAATTAGATTTGTGAAAAAAATATAAAACAGGAGTCTGCTTGATTTCATATACTGATATTAACTAGCTGTAATGGGTTGACTAAACTGAAAATTTTAGGCCCTTTTTGACTCCGCAGAAGAAATGCTTTGATTACTATGTAGATTTGTTAGTACGTCTGTTGGCCACTTGGCCCCCAACCCGACCTGCTCAATTTCTTAGTATGCCCCCATGGTCTTCGAGTTAACAATAACTATTACAGTATGGAATCCTACTTCTTGCATATAGTTTTTATGCTTTATACAATATGAAATGAAGATAGCATCTTGATCTGTATTAAATATTACATGTATTTGGTGATCTGTTGTAGGAAGGAATTTAGTACTCTGATAAAGGCAATCTAGCACGTGTAATGGAATAACTTCAGTAGTTCTTTTACTCTGACTTATTGATTGCTATATAATTGCACTGTATGCTCTATCCTGATGTTTATTGTAATAATTAAAAGCTCATTGTTGTTTTTTTTATTGTTCTGTTTGTTTACTTCTCTTTGCTAGCTTATAGACAATCTGTCAAGGTGAATTTCTGTTATCTGGCTTGCTATTTCTTTTACAGTTTCTTTTGTTGGGTGCTGTTCCATTTCCTAAAGATGTTCCTCGACTGCAACAGCTTGGAGTACGTGGTGTAATTACCCTAAATGAACCTTATGAGACTTTAGTTCCATCATCTTTGTACCGGGTAATTGTTTCATTTAACCACTTTGGATTTGACATAAATTTACAGCTGATTTTATTCCTTGTTCTTAAAATGTATTTGTGTAGATACAATTGCCTTTTGTCTTTGTTATCATTTTGTGATTCTTCTTGGTGCAATGCATTTCTTAACACGACCATATGAATAAGTGTAACTGTTCCTTTGTAGACTACTCCCGAAATTTGTTTGCTGCCTCTACTTTGTCATTGCTTTTACAGGGAAGGAAAACAATTGCCATGTAAAAAAAAGAGATAATATCTAATTTGCACGCACTGCCAGTAGTCACAATTTCTCATATGGATTTAGAGTTTACATTTTTCTGAAAATAAAACTACAGTTTATTGATATCGATATGAGTACTGTATACTGGCATGGAAACGGGGTGTTGGATGCAAGAATTTTCCAAGTCTAGCAACGAGGAAACAATTACATGCATGCTTAGTTGTGAATGTACCTGACACACACAAACACATAGAGAGAGATGAGTTATATTTGTTTAAGAAAGAATCTTAAGCCATAAAATAATGATATAACAATAATTTACTATAAGTTTCAAGAAAAATGACAAACACAAGCGTCATATGCCATGTTGCACGGGCATTCCAATGGACATGACACGCTGACAATCGAAAATTTCTAAAAAAAAATTGCTACAGGTGTGATACACATGTCCGGTATGACACGGCTTTATAAATAAATACATGCATGGTGTGCTAGTGTGTACAGGTTTCAGAGAGCCCATGTGCACATGTCGGAACATGATTCCCGTGTTCTTGTTTGTAAACCATAGGTTGCAACTTTTTGGCATCTCTTATTGTACATTAATTTGGTGGCCTATGCATTTAGATTTTATTATGCTCACGCTTCTAGTAATTCGAGATATTGCCATGTACAAAACAGTTTTGCAGATCTTCTGTAATTGATGAAGTTGTGCATGCCTCATAAATTTTCTTAAATTCTTGTTACAGGAACATGGGATTGATCACTTAGTGATTCCTACAAGAGACTACCTTTTTGCTCCATCTCCTGTGGATATATGCCGAGCTGTAGATTTCATCCATAGTAAGTAAATCTTCGTTTTCTTACAGTATTACCTTTTATGGATATATGCCAAGCTGTAGATTTTATCTGTAGTAAGCAAACCTTCTTTCAACTATATTAATTGATGCAGTTAACATGAGTAACTTCCTTTCAGTACTTTTTATTTTAGCTGTCAAACTTTTGATGCTACAAGCCTGTAACATTGTTACCTTTTCAGTATTCAATTGAATAATTAATACTTTTTATTTAGTGAGTTTATCAGACATACTAACCTCTGTTGTATGTGATTGATGGCTCTTTGTTATCCTCCCTGTCGATTTTATTTTCCTGGTAATATATTGTTAAAATTTTCTCTGTACTTTTGATTTTTTTTAATTATAGTACTGGGCTAAAACTGCGGGAACTTGCCATGTTAAATGTTAGTTGAATCAATAAACTTTATTACCTTTCATGTTCTCCATCAATAGATTCCAAGCAGTTAGCTCTACTTCTTATTATATACGAAAACAACAGTGGTTAGCATCTCTTTTACATATGGCACTGAAACATGTGAATGTTTGAGTGGCATATCGAGTGTCCTCATTTTATAAAGGCTATAGTATTCTTATCTTATATGGTTAAAATGAAATAAGTGAAGCAGTGGAGTTGTTTCCCTCAGGTTCTCCAAATGCAAATGTTAACAAGCTGTTTTTTTCCTGGATAACTCAGACCTTATAGTTTTAATAATGTCACTCTGTCTTGACTAAGTAGTAGTATGAGATGGAACAAAAGAAATACTGTATAATTGAAGTCAAAAGACAAGAGGAAAGGACGAAAGTTAATCCAAAGAGTGTGATGGAGATTCCAAGTGTTGATAGTGTTGTTGAGCTTGAATTTCTTATTGATGTCCATAAAATAATTTTACTTAAATAATTTGCTGGTCGAACACTGTGATGGGAACCATTAGGTTGGTCGCATATGCCCTTTTTAGAGGATATTTGAGCCTGGCAGAAGTTGGTTCAATTTTCTGTGCTGAACGCAAATGATAATATTTACCAGTTTGACTGAATTTGTACCCTTACTACGGACATCATAACAAATAACAAGCATGCTCAAACTGTTGCGGAGAGGAAAATTAGTCTGCATTAGTAAAAAGATTCTTCAAGAGTTATTTTGACTAAACAATAAGTCTGCATTAGTAAAACAGAGTTGCAGCGGCTGCCATAGCAGTCATTATGTAAGCCCTTTCCTAATATGGTTAGTTGGCTTTGGAGCACAGATCTAAAAGGCTTCATACCAGTAATTGACAAATCCTACTAATGGCTGTCTGCTTGATGCCAAATTTCCTGGCCAAGGAAATAGGCAAAAGACAGTTGAAAGAAGGTAAGTTCATGGGTGGGTGACCTACATTTAGGTTGGCAATTTTGTTTACCATTGCAACCAAGATCACTCTTTTGGCTCAAATGAAAAAGTTAGGATATGAGATAAACATTTGTTTTGCCAAACTTTTCCACCATTTTCTTAGCTGTAAAACATGATTATAATTTGTAATGAAGCGTACCTTGAGGTTGGCTTTGAGCCATTTTTGGGGTTAAACACCCTGAGTTGCCCATATAAACATTCAACACCTTGTGATGTTAACATCAACTCTTATTTTCCAGCATATCTCTCTGAGTGGTGCTCCTGTAGTGGAATTTACAAATATAAGATTTACGATGTATCAATGCTGAAGTTTATGTAGTACACATTTCACAAGCTTCCTATTTTAAAATTAGTTTTAAGTCGGATTCTGAAAAACTTTATCTTAGTGGAGACAAACATGTGTACGTTGTAATCTCCATAACATAGTGGAAGCTTCCACATCTCTTTTTGTATTTCAGCCTTGTTTAGTTGTTTATGATGTTTTTGAACCTGGCTTTTAAAAACTTGTAGATAAGCTTTCTACTTGTTTTGTTTAGTACATCTGTTGAAATACTTGTACTTCATTTTGTTGGCAATCTTTTAAATATTTGATTTTTCATGTTATTGATGCTTTATGTTGAACAGTAATGTGCTTAACATAAAGAATAAACTTTCTTACTGCATATCTTTAACTTAAGCAAATTGTGGGAGCAAGAAAATTATGATTTTTGGAATACACAGTTCTGGGTCTCACTATGTAGCTTACATGCTAACATGTATATGCTTCACATGGAAACACTATTCATATAACATTTTGGTTATTCTCATATTTACCTTCCTTTCTCTCCCGTCCAATAATGAGCATATTTCATACACGTTTTTGTCACCCTACAGCATCATTATCCTTGTCAATGCTTTTACAGTTACAGAGTTGCAACATTAGGGGACAGTAGAGTAGCCTCTGATGTTCAAAATTTACCTCAAAACTGATGAGAGATTCCTTCTAACACTCGATATGATTCTGCTAGTATATTAGTTTAGTTGATTGTTTCCTTCTGTAGTCAAGTGTTTTTCTGTATTTCTTTTTCGAGGGAAGTGTTTTTCTGTATTTCTATTAAACTATTTGATACTGGTAGTTGTCATCATTTACTTTCTGGAGCACTGATTTCCAACTCATTTCATTTTACGTAGGCTCTCTATCTGATCCCTTTGATACAAATACAGTAATCTTGTGATACAGATACATGAATACTGACTTGACTGACGGAAACATGCTTGGTTCGGTCGCTTCTATGCCCCTTTGTCCAGAGGGTCATGGAGATCTTTTATATCCATACTAATAAAACCAGGGGAAGATTGCAATCTTCATTTCTATGAACCGTATGTACTCGAAAAAGCGACACCAAAAGATGTGAAGCAACCAATACTTTGTGCACTTCATACATAATGTTTGAGATTTAATGTAATGTATCTTAACAACATTGGTGGTTGAGCAATGATCTGCAGTGATAATTGTTAAAAAGAAGTGGGTGGACATATGGGTAAATGATTTAAAAATAACTATGTAAGAAATGTTAAAAAAGTAAAGGTCCAATACATTTCGGAGCTAATTAATAGTTTGCTGGAAATAATCTTCTGAAAAGTGTAATAGTGTCTGTTTCGTTAACCTACATTTCATGTGGACTCGTTATTGCAATAATTTTAGTCCAGCTGACTATATTTTAAATGTTCCGAATGGCTCTGGGCATATTTTCATGCACAATTGTACTCTTCCGGTCCTTAGAATGTTCACATGTTAGTCTCTGCATTTTTCAGGGAATTCGATCTGTGGAGAACGACTTACGTGCACTGTAAAGCAGGGAGGGGACGCAGCACCACCATTGTCTTATGTTATTTTGTAATTTCCAGCTTCCATAATAACAACTAAATTTTCTTCTAAGTGCTTGGACTTTGGTTTCGAGTGTTTCATTAACTACTACCAAATTAGTACATCCATTCCTTGGTAAAAATTTTGTTCATACTATGAGCATCTGCTTCTAATCTTTGCCGAAAATTTATGATAAATTTGTATGTATTCTAATAACAGATTGAGTATAAGAATATGACACCTGATGCTGCTCTAGAATACGTGCGGTCGAGGAGGCCTCGCGTGCTACTGGCTCCTTCACAATGGCAGGTATTGATAGTTACCTTTTCTCTTCATTTATAAATACAAAGCATTGCTGCTACTGGTGAAATATGCCTGTAGGCTTATTACATCATAAGAAGTGCTTGTTCGTTTTGTAGTAACATTATATAGTGATAGTTGACTATGTACGTCTTTTACCATTGGGGACAAACTCATCGCACGCTAATATTTGATAGTTGTGTAGGGAAATTTTCCTTAATATATTCCAATTTATGTTCTTTTGCAAGGAAAGTTTGGTTACTTCACCTGAGACTATGTCTGACTGCATTAAATTTGTTGCTTAAGATTGTTGAGGGTCACCATTATTTACTGTGTAACATTTGAGCATTCCCTGTGTCTTTTTCTGCAATTGTTGGATTCAAGGTTTTATTCATTATTAGAGTTGCAGAAATTACCTAGGAATACAAGACTTCCATTCAACCCAAGTATTTGACAAAGATAACTTTTTACACATCCATAGTAGTCATTAGCCTTTGGAAGAATTGCTGTGTATAAATTATTCATGATATGGCTTCCATTTCTTTACATCTTATTAGCTATCTATCTGCTTGTGAAATTTTGACAGGCTGTTCAAGAATACAGCAAGCGCAAGTGGGAATTCCCTGCAATCCAGAGTCCACCACCAACTTACTTCCCCGCATCTGATGCAGTACTGGTAACTGAGGCAGATCTTGAAGGCTATTGCACTACTGAGGATCATTGGAACCCAAGCATCTCCTCACGAATGGTGTCCCGAGCAAGGTCCGCAAGGCTTTCACCTATTAGTTCTCTCACTGGAGATGAAGTGCTAATAACCGATGCTGATTTAGAAGGTTATGGCACTGACGAGGAAACTTGTAAATGTTTGACTGTTTCATCACACGGCATCGTTCGTTCCAGGCCCATGATATCTAGGCTTTCTTGCCTCTTTTCTTCATTGAAGTTATCCAGCAGCTGTCCTCCAGCTGCGAGCCGGCTCCCAGAGATTCGCGCTTGCTAGTTAGAAAGGTCTATTGCTAGCTTGAGCGGCACCCCTGTATAGTTGTTGGCAGAGGGAAGAGGAGAGAACTAGATTGCAGGAGTACAAGTTTGTGTAAGGTCAAATAAGCTGAAACCTGAAATGTGAGAAAAAGAAATAGTACAGAGAGCCGCAGAGTTTTGCCTCGGGGGAGCTCTGTAAAATTTCATAAATCCGTTTGTTGTGAACTTTTTTTTTCGAGTTTTCTGCTTTTAATTGATTTCCCAGGGTTTTATTGGTTTATGTTCCATGTATGGGTTATCTTCCGTTGTTCAGCCTTTCTGATTTGATTCGGTTACACGTTATTTCTTCGCAGTATACAGTATTTCCTAATTTCTTGTAACCCGGAGGTTTTGCAACTCTATTGGCCTTCATTGTGAGTTCCTGCATTTTGGTGTAAAAGTTTGTTATTGATCTGTCTTAAGCTGCTAGTTCATGGTTGTGAAGAGAATTTGATCGACTATTTTGCCGAGGTTAGCTTTTTGTTGCTGAAACTCAGGGATCTGTATGGAGTATCCATGCAAAATCTGATGTTTTTATGCCATTTGGGAATATGGTGCCTTTTATTCTGTTTCTATTCTCTGTTTTGTTTTGTTTTGTTTTTGAGAGGATTTTCTGTCCGTATTCTTTATAGATCCTTGACTTAATGCATTAAACAATTTTGAAACTCCAGAGTGATCTTTGTTGCTCCCCTCTCTTGAATTGACTCGCACAATGGATGGCGGAAAATAGCGAGTTCTTAAATGTACAACATAGCATATATGATATTTTCAAACAGAACAGAAATCGATGGGCATGCATTAAACCATCATGTGATCAGAGGTTTGGATTACAGACTTTTGTTTCTCCAACCTGTAAAGAAACATGTTTTCACGACCGACCACTCTTATGTTTTTTTTTTGTGCGTGAACAAGAAAAGTCAAATTCACTGAATGTCTAGTTCCCAAGCACTCTTTGGTTGTCTGTGTCGTGAGTGTGAATTGCAAGAAGACACCGTGTATAGCGATGTAAGTGTTAGGGGTGCAACTCAGGCAAATATTAATTTGGGCTTGCAGCTTTTCAGGCAAGTCGGATTGGATTTAGTTCGGGTTGACTTTGGGTTTTCACTGAAAAGCACAGGTTATGTCCACTCAATTTGGGTTTGTAATTAATGACATTCATTTATTAACACCATGATGGACAATTTTTTTGTTGTAATTATGTCATGTTAAATAAATAGGGTTTTTTTTTTATATTTAAGCCATATTTATATTCGTATAATTCAATCGTTTGTAAGAGATCTGGGTTATACAAATAAAGAAGGCTAATAGCCGCAGCCATACCCGTATGCGTATTTGTATGCGATGAATTAAACCGGGTGTGAAATAAACCGGACCCGATCCGCTTCCTCATCTGCTTCCTTTTCACGCTTGCCGCAGGCAAACAGAACCAACACTAAATTTCCCGCTCTTCTCGTCCCGCTCTCAGAACCCCCCCCCCCCCTCTTCTATCATTATTTTTGTTAGGGCAATTCTTCTCGTTTCTCGCCCATTTCATTTTCCCACCATGGCCCCAGTCATCACCCGAGCTCTCCCTCTCGCCTCGAGATCCTCTCTCCCCGTCTTCGTCCTTCGATCTCAGCAAAATCTCTTTGCTTCCGGCCTCTAAGATCTTCCATCGCCTCCCCATCATCGTCGACACCGTCTCCGATTTCTTCCCAAGTTTCGTTCTCTGTGCGTTCGTTCGATTTATCGAAAAGATGTTTTCATGTAATTTCTCCTTTGGCGGGATCTTCGCGAACCTGCGGGGTTCCGCTAGCTGAGGAGGCGGCAGGCCTTGAAGAAGAAATCGGCGCCCAAAGAGGAAGTTGGAGCTCAATGTCAATATTTGTATCGACGAGTTGCCTGAGGATCCTAAGTCATGGTACTTTCTTGAATTTTATATTTCTTTATTTTCTACATCTATTGATTTACTAATAACAGTTACGTCAAAACAATTTCTTTTTCTCATCAAAGAATTTTTTTTAATCAGAGCCGACAATCAATTTTGGATAATTAAGTTTGGATTTTGGCTCAAATAAACTATTGATGTAATATCACCCAAATTAATTAAAAATTTTCTCATATTGAGTTATAAAAAACTTTACAGATGAGGCAGCAAGAAGACTGGAGCTCTGATGTATTCCTAGTCAAGAAATATATAAATATTAATATAATATTTCGACACAAATACCAATGATAATACTACTGGTTTATTACAATTATATAATAGTAATAATTTTTAATAATTAATAACAATTAATAATAATAACCAAATAAATACTTAGTATCTCAATACAATATATATATAATAACAATATAAAAAAATTTAAAAATATAAAATAAAATAATTAAGCCCGGCCCAAGCTCTAAAGCCTTTAAAAGGAAAAATATATATATACAACATAGAGGCCCTGGCTAACAACTATTAAACCCTTGCACAAAAAACAATTAAACAAATATGTGTACGATGGGGATCAACCCCCCCACCCCCCCCCCCCCCCCCCCCCCCCCCCCCCCCCCCCCCCCCCCCCCCCCCCCCCACAGTGCAGTACCTCAAAGACTGAACCAGTATGCCACATTGGCATGCGGTAAGGATGTGATAGTTATTAGTTAGTATAAAGGAATGGAATTTTTTTTTTTTGTGCATACCCGGATTTGCCCTGAGCTTGTGCCCTGGTCCAGGGCCAGCACTGATTGTTTCATAGTGGTTCTTTGAATTTTGAGTCGAGTTTCTCGCAATTCAATTGTTTTTAATGATTCATTTGGATTCATGTTAGTTTGATGGTCATTTTGGGGCTTGAATTATATTAGTTCATATTTGGATTGATAGGTGGGGCAAGTTGTCATAATAAGAGGAGAAAGTTACAAGCTTGGTGTCAATTTCGGTTTAAATTAGGGTTTAACATTTATTGGATGTACTTAAATTTAAACTTTTAACTGAATTATTTGTGGCATTGTATTTTCTCTTTCCCCTCCTTTTGAGTTTCATTGTGAGAAAAGTGCTTACATTTCTTACCAGTTGCCATTAGGCTCGTTTTTTGGATTAATAGTGTCAATGTGGTGCTTCCTGGGAGGAGACAGTTCTAAAGTACTTTTCTTGGAGCTAATAGATCGAGATGTTATAGTTCATTAATCTGTAATGAAATCTGCAGTTTCATGGAAGTTTGCTTCTTGTTCGATTTCATTGTGTCATGCTTAAAAAAGATGAGCTTATATGTTATTTACATGCTTCAGTTACTTGGATTTACAGCCAGTTTATATGGTTGTAAAATCTGGGAAGGTTCATAATTTGTACTAGTTCTGTTGAAGATTTCAGTAATTATTGATTTATAAAGTTTAAGACTTCTATTGATAGTTCCTGTTATCATTTCGACATGTATGTAAAATGGGAACCATGAGTCTGTTGTTATCAGGAGCAATAGTATTCTAGTTGAAGAAGCTGGGCCTGATAACTAAAATTAGACTAAATGAAGACTATAAAACAAGGATATGACAGTTATCATTTAACAGATGAAAGTGACAATAGATTTCATCACAAGCAAAATTATTTCTGCAGCAACCCTAAAATTTGTGTTTCAAGTTGTTTTGTTATTGTATCATAAGTAGTTCTCTCCATCCATAGTTCTCAAGTAAACCTTATGGTTTGGTTAACTTTATTGAGTTTTGATTTTCTTTATGAATCACATTGATGTCTATGCCTAGTTTCTCCAAGCACATGCAAGGATTATATTCTGATTGGCTGTAATGAATACGTTGGTTGATCAGGTTGATAACTGGTGCTAAAAACTTGGGAAGTTCTTTTGTGAAGTTTTCTTGACTTTGAGGCTGCTACATTCCTCCCCGACCTTCATGGGAAAGGTTGGGATGATAGACTATTTGGACCAGATATAAGGTGACAGTGATTAAGACTATATGATAAAATACCTTCTGGGTATAGTTTTGAACTATTTTTTTTTATTGGGCTTTATTGGTTGATAGTTTTTCGAATGTTGTCAATCGGTGCTGATTTTATGAATTTTCTAGCTATTCATATATATAGTGAACTCCGGCGTTTCTAGAAGTGTAATGAGTAGTTTCCTGCCATGAGCTGTACCTCACACCCATAGGTAGAGGCAGGTTACTAATAAATTCTACATAGATTAAGAGAAAATTGAATTTTATGATTGACGTAGGCAATGCCTATATATATATATATATATATATATATATATATATATATATATATATATAGACTTGTATCCTTTCAAAAGGATTTGATCCCGAATCCTTCCCACTCAAATTCAACCCTCCAACATTCGAATACAAGATCCACTCCGTTGAAGTTGATCTATACTATTTCAGTATCTATAAACCAAAAATTAAGTGTTTTAAATACTTTTTGCCCATCCATCAAGTAGGGGAAAAACGGATGGCCTAAATAGTGAGTTGGTTAGTTTAACGGTGTAGAACATTTGAAATCTAACAAAAATTAGTTTATAGGGTTTTTAAATGTTAAGATCATAATGAAATGGCCGGATCGAGAATTTGAGTGTCTAAAGACATAGATCTAACCACTCACTACTTTCGGCCGTCCATTTTGCGTCGCTTAATGGATGGGCAAAAAGTATTTAAAACACTTGATTTTTGGTTTATAGATACTTGAAATAGTATAGATCAACTTCAACGGAGTGGATCTTGTATTCGAATGTTGGAGGGTTGAATTTGAGTGGGAAGGATCCGGAATCAAATCCTTTTGAAAGGATACAAGTCTATATATATATATATATATATATATATATATATATATATATATATAGACTTGTATCCTTTCAAAAGGATTTGATTCGGATCCTTCCCACTCAAATTCACCCTCCAACATTCGAATACAAGATCCACTCCGTTGAAGTTGATCTATACTATTTCAAGTATCTATAAACCAAAAATCAAGTGTTTTAAATACTTTTTGCCCATCCATCAAGTAGGGAAAAACGGACGGCCTAAATAGTGAGTTGATTAGTTTAAACGGTGTAGAACATTTGAAATCTAACAAAAATTAGCTTATAGGGGTTTTTAAATGTTTAGATCATAATGAAATGGCCGGATCGAGAATTTGTATGTCTAAAAACATAAATCTACCAACTCACTACTTCGGCCGTCCATTTTGCGTCGCTTGATGGATGGGCAAGAAGTATTTAAAACACTTGAATTTGGTTTATAGATACTTGAAATAGTATAGATCAACTTCAACGGAGTGGATCTTGTATTCGAATGTTGGAGGGTTGATTTTGAGTGGGAAGGATCCGGGATCAAATCCTTTTGAAAGGATACAAGTCTTATATATATATATAATATATATTATATATATATAATATATATATATATATATATATATATATATATATATAAATACAATTGCATAATAATGAATTTTACTTCTAATACAGTCCTAATACAATATGTATTTTAATCATAATACTACTCTTAACACCCCCTCAAACTCATAATGGGGCAAAAACAAAGTGAGTTTGCCAAAAAAACTAAAAAATAAATAATTCTAATTATTCTAACAAAAAAATTATTTGATAACTAATAGAGAGATATGATTGACTGCAGTAGACTGTAGTAGATCGGTGATGCCCGCCAGTGGACGCACTCGAACCAGCGTAGCTAGTAGTAGAATCTGGTGATGCCTGCCAGTAAACGCACTCGGACCAGTGTAACTAGTAGAATCTGATGATGTCTATCAGTAAATGCACTCAGATTAGTGCAACTAGTAGTATGGTAGTAGAACATGGCCATCATGAAGAAGACCAATCATCCGACTTATAGATATCCTTAAAATTGGTTGAAATAGTGGCAATTGTTGATTTGTAGTGGTAGATTAACTTATAGACTGTTTCAGTATACACTCAATAATTTTTTGTTCAAGTAGTTGATCAATGGATTTGAGAGAGAGATGATTGTTGGCCCACAGGCCCATCGCCTTAGTTTTGATGATGATTAACTCATATAGTTATACTACTAATGATCTTGTATTTTTTAGTCTAAGATATTTGATCAAGACTTAGTAGGTGTTTAGCTTCAATAAAGGATTCGAAGTCAAGTTTTGAAGCTAGCATGTGTCGATTTAAGAGCTCGCGCATTAAGATCGCATCAAGTACTCAAGAGGAGCCTAACTCATTGGATCAAAGTTTGGACCAAGTCAAGAAAGGAGAAGAAGATTTTCAAGAAGACTTGTGTCGGATTTTATAAGTGTCAAGATTTGTTTTTAAATAAAATGTAAAGGATAGATTAGCTGGTGGATTGCTCAAGTTCATTTACACACAAATTATGCGTTTAGAAAATACCGTTTTTTATTTTAAGCTTCAAAGTATACAACTGTTTTATCAAAACTATTTAGAGCTTATTGTCAAAAACATAGATATTTCATCTCATATGTGTTGTGGATCATATCCTACATACTAAGCTTCAAAAATGTTTAAAATATCATGTTTTTGTATTTGGAGAGTTTTAGAAAAATCATTTTTCATTTTGGAGACTGTTTGAAAAATACATTTTTGTTTAAGGCCAAAATTTTTATATCACAAAAATAGTTCAAAATGTTTGTAATATGTTTAAGTTTTAATCAAACATGTTTGTATATCAAAGTATATTAATGAACTATTTTTTTTGTAGATTTTTAGTGATTTTATGGGATTTTATTAAGGTAAAAATCAAGTTTTTAATCCAAACATTTGCTGACCAGGTCGACCGGGCGGTCGACCGATGTGCACAGAACGTGCACAGACAGGCCGGTCAACCGCACGGTCGATCGTCCAAAGAGCTTTGCTCTTGGATCTGCCCCGGTCGACCGGGCGGTCGACCGTTAAGTCAATGCCCAGTATCTTGGTCGACCGCCCGGTCGATCGCTTTTCCCAACGGTCAAAAATTCGACCATTGGCGGTCGACTGGCTGGTCGATCGATAGTAGGATTTCCTGCTGAGTTGGACCCCAACGGTTAGTTTTAGAAGCCTATATAATGGGGCTATTTTGGGCTGTTTTCTTTAAGATTGGAGGAGAGTTTTCAAGCTAGTTTTTCTAATCTATTTCAGAGATTTTCCTCCACTTGTTTTAGAGCTAAAACTTCCATATCAAAAGGAGAGTTTTCAAGAGTGATTTTCAAAAGTGATTTCTTGAGTTTTTCATCACAAAATCTATCCTAGTTTTCTCACACATACTTGAGCTTTTTATTGTTAAATTCATCCTATAGTAACTTTGTTGTGTGAGTTGTCTTTGTGATCAAGAGAAGTGATCACAAGTTTACATCTTTGTATTGTGAAGAGTTGTAGAGGTGGTGGCTTCGGTGAAAGTGTTTGTGGTGATCGAGTGAAAGTGATCACCAAGTGTTGTGTGTGGGTTGGAGGAGTTATAGAAGTGCGGCCTCGACAACTAGTGTGCTTGCGTGTGTTTGTTCTTGTGAGAACAAGTGATGGGACTAGTGAGTCCAAGAGTTCTAGTGTGAACTCCTTGTACGTGTTGCGGCACGTGTGATCCGGTGGAATTGATTCTAGTGGAAATCCTTCATAGTGTTGAAGGCGAGGACGTAGAGTAAGGGTTTTCGAACCTCGAAACAAATCTCCCGTGTTTGCGATTGCTCTTTCTATCTCTCACCTGGGTTTATATCTGCATACTTATATTGCTTTTATCTTTTATGCTTGATATATCTGTGCCTTATTGATATATGCTTGGGATTGTTTGCTCACACTTGTGTTCAACTAAGAGAGTCATAGTGACACCTCAACTCTTATCTAGAGGAATCCTGAGGAGATAGTTCAGAGCTTTTCACTGGGATTCGGCTACACTCTTGTGTTTTACTTGATGTGTTTAGCTTAATAGTTTTTAGTTTGCATAAATAATTTTTAATTTTCACATTAATTATTCATTAGATTAGCTTCACCTATCACCCCCCTCTAGGTGAACTTCAATGATACCATGCATAAAGTTTGATACAAAGTTTGATTGGGCAGAACATGGCTCACTGTTGGTTGCGGTGGATGGTGAGTGGCAGACGCGACTGTTGACAGTGAGAAGGAGAGAATCGTTTCTCACAAATAGATATCAGTGTCGATCCTTTCCTTCATGCAACCAAGTTATTGCATAACCAATTAGAAGACTTGCAGGCATGTGTTAATTGATCATGCTACATGCTTGTGCATGTAGACATCACATAAGGAACCGAACATGTTAGCATACCGTGGAGGCGAGGTCGGAGTAGCATGCGCCCGAGGCAAGGGAGGCTTCAATGTGGAAATACTTTGACGTCATCTGAGGCGAAATTGACCTAACGCTAGACACGTGCTATATGAGCATGACCCAGTGCGAACGCGTGAACAATTTGTTGACAGCTTACTGATAGAAAAAAAATTTAGGAGTAAGCTTTGATACCATGTTACAATAATTGAGAGAAAAGAAATTGAATTGTTATAATTGATGAGCGCAATGTCCAAATTATATATAGAGAATACAATCGCATAATAATGAAAACTCTACTCCTAATATAATTCTAATACAATATGGATTCTAATTTTGATATTACTTTTAACATTGAAATATATATTATATAATTTTACAACAAGTTTAGTTAGTGTCCAAATTGGGACTCGGAGAAAAACTCACGGGTACTACTTCATAAAAGTGTCTGTGTTAAATAGCAAATTGCATACCACTCATCTCAATTTAAACAATGACCAACCAAAGTTCACAAAAGAAATTTTTCCCAGTCACTCCTCAAGATTCCCTAAAGGAATACCGTGACCGTCAGGTAATTTTCATTAAATTAACCTTTTCACGCTATTTAACCCTTAAGTATTCCGAATCATATTTCCATATGATAATAAGGAAAAACCCATTAGAATAGATTTATAAGGAATTTCACAAATTATAGAAAATTTCAGTATTCAAATGAATTATCGGAGAGAGTTTCTAGCCAAAAAGGAAATCAAGTTTATAATATCAGTCATACTCAAAATTTGTTTTCAAGTCTATTTTGCAATATCAGAGAGCCAATGGTTGAGGCTAAAAACAGTAACATGTAAGTTTATTTGTAAAACTGTTTAAAATACCATGGGCCAGTTTTGAAAAACACCTAGAGGGGGGGGGGGTGAATAGGTGTGATTGCTAATCTTAAAAATTTCAACTCTCTAAATGCTAAACCTAAAA